>CM068376.1:81311219-81491981 GCA_034769895.1 Magicicada septendecula
AAGACATTTATTTTTTTAGACGCTCAGCGTCTAACATTATTTAGCCATTCTTCGTTCAGTGGTTTCCCCTTGTCTGTCATATATGTATCTAGTTTCAAGTGCTTGTTCCTGCACATAGATTAAAAACGAATGGAAAGAGATCTCAAAATTGTTTAAGCTCCCTGATAGTTTTAAACCATTCTGTTCTCTTGACATACTTCTGTCCTTCTGTTCTATATTTAAGTAAATCGAATAACTAATTAGTTCATCTAAAAGTGAGGTCTCAAATAGTGTTGCCACCCGTTCGGGTTTTACGGGGCGTGTCCTCTATTTCATACGAGAGCACAACGGCCGTGGAAATTTTAGTCCGAGTCCAGTCTTCCAAAAAGCGGTTAGAATACTGACTTTAATAAGCATATTACCTCGGTTAGGCATCACTTACACACAGTGGTGCACCTATTGGAGGGCACTGGAGGCCCGGGTCGGATTTATTTCTGAGGCCTCCTTCTCATAAGTCGGGTGTATATAATCCAATTTATCTTTAAGTAATACATAAACCCTTTACTGAAATATATTTATTGTCTCATTACTGTATTGATACGGCTCGTTAGGAAAATTTATAAAATGCTGTAGCTATGTTTGAAATAAAAATCCACTTTCCTATTGTAAATACAAAGTTTAAAGAAATAATAGAATTAGTGATATTTATAGAATGAATTAAATTTATTACAGTACTTTATAATATCTGTACAGCTGTACGTCCTGTTATGTTCGATGTCGCTCACGGTTTTGTTCACTCACACACAATATGTGATGCAATTTTTGTGAATTCGTTCGTTCGAGTAACTGACCAGATTTCCGCACTCCGAATTATCTACTGTTCGGTAAAAATTCTCATGAGAGTTTTTTAATAAATTTTTAGTGTCCTGAAATGTTAAATATTTGTCACTGGTGAAATCTCTTTTAGCGTAGGCCTACATGTTATCTCCCGGTATTTCACTCCGCTGTTTAGGCCTACATTTGTGTACCGAGACACGGCCTTCTTAAGTCGCTGCCGCTGCCGTTCCCGACCGTGCTGTTTATGGTTCAATTTGTGACTTCCGACAGCGTGGTGAGACATTGCCGCCAGGTACAACTGTCGCTACTTTTTTTGTATGAATATACTTCTAATAATATACTTACTTTTATACGTTTTTTAATATTCGTAAACACTTTATGATGTAGTAAATAATATGAAAAATCGTTAGAATCGATCGATTGAATCATGGACATCTCCTAGTGTTGCGTTGACGTGGCAATACAACATTTGCAAATAAATTTAAAAATTACCGAACAAACTTAATTTTCTAAATCTGGAGGCCCACTACGAAATGGGCCAGGGCGGTCCGTCCCCATACGTCTCCCCCTTTCGCCCGCAACTGCGTACACACGGTTAGTTAGATGAGAGGATTTTATTTTGTTTATCACATTGTGATTTTGCCTTTGTATAAGTGTAGTGTCTGTTTTGTATTTTTTGAGTTTAAGTTCATGTTTACTGATGTCTTAGAAAAATGTATCGTGATTCGAAGAAGGTAAAAGTTGATTGGGAAGCTAGAAGCTGAGAAAGATCTTTAGAGAGGGCGCACAAAGAAAAAGACTGACTTTTTTCAGTTTTTTACTGATTTTTTCTGACAAATGTTAATTTTTTTATTTATAACTATTTCTTATTTAAATAAAATATTGTTACCGTTAAGAAAGTGGTACCGTTTTAGATAAAATAATTGTAGCGCATTATTCATGAATAAATTTTTTATTATACATAAAGTATATTTTTGTGCCTGAAATTGTTTTCCCAATGGAAAGTTTATTTTTAAATTAACGTTTATTTTTTCAACAACATTGCAATTTTATTATTATAAACGTTATGGCCACGACACATCATGTGTAACTAGTTGTATATATATATATACATATGTTTGTGTTTGTGTTGTCCGGGATTGCCCTAGTTGTTGAACCCGATCTTCCCGCGAGTTCGGTTCAGCAGATGTCAACCCAATCTTATATCACTTCGACTAATTACTCAAATTTCAGAAATAAAAACAAAACTCATTGTGGTGTTACAGGAAAAAATGTAGTAATTTTTATGACTATGATAATTAAATGTTCTATCGTTAATTATTTACTTTTTAATTACGATGTCCTTTTGTAAAATAAATTCGCTTATTTTTCCCAGAAACGTATAAATGATTCAACGTGATTATTTCCAATTCATAATACTCAAGAGTACGTCAGTGTTTCGCACACTTCGTATATGTTTCGTGTGGTGTCCTCACGGCGGCAGTGGTCTATAGTTTAACGGCCTGAGAGCTAAATTAAAACAAATTTCTCGTTGACGATGTTAAGGGTGTTTCTTGGTCAAGAAAGTTTCTTCTAATTTACAGAAGAAAAAACAAATTTATCGGTGAAGATAAGAAAGCGTATCCACAAGTTCTCCTCTAACAGAGATTCACCATAGTTATTTTAATTTATTTTAACGTCTCGGCTTACGACATCTAAGGACGTTCTGAAAATTGCACTGTACAGTAACTACTAAGCTTCGCGAGCTGCAGAATTTACTATTTCACACACAATAGATCAGCTATTTAATGAAATCAAATTAATTAGTATCATGAGCTGCAGAGCTCGTTCACTATTTTGAATGAAGAACGTTTGTTATTGGATAAACTTTCATATTATGTAATTTTTAATTATCAAAACAATTACGAAAATCCCGAGTACTCTACTATTTTTACTTTAGTAAAGTAGTAACTGTAGAGAAATTACACAATGAACTCTAAAAATGCAAAACAATTGAATTCGTGTTAAAGTTGCCTTTAGTCTGACAACCGGCTGGATTTTTACAATTTTTTCAAAACTTTGATCCCACTTTTAAGCTAAATATTCAAAACTTAACATTAAATTTAAATTTTAGTTAAAATTCATTGTAATTTGATACGCCACATGAATAGGATGCGCTTACAATTTTCACCCACTTTTGGTACCTCGACGTCTCATAATTTTTAAGTTTTCAAAAAAGAACACTAAATTTATATTTTGCTTAAAATGTCCTTTAATTTGATACCCCACACGGACTTTTGCGGTTTTTATCAAAATTAAGACCTCTCACATTTTTGCCTTGCGCCCTTGTTTTAAATGGATTAATCTAAAAAAAAAAAAAAAAGGTTCTGTATGGACACGCATGCCAAGTTTGGAAAAAATCGGTTGATGCATTCAAAAGCTATCGTGAAACAACATAGACAAATGCCAAACGGTCGAATTAAAACTGGAAAGTCGTTTCGCTCGTTCAGTAGATTATACTTTTAAATACTGTGAGAAAGGTTTCATGGAATGGTTCTTAGCGTTTGCTAACACTGCGAAGAGATGACCATACCTCGTTTCTCGTACTTCGTTTTATAATGTTTCAAGTTTTATGTGTTTTTGTATGCATATACAAATGAAGAGGTTACACGAAATATGTTAAGCAGCAAAGTGAATTATTCAATATACAAAACAAAAATCTTGTGTGATGTAATGGACTGCAGTCGTCTTATAAATGCCGTACATAGACTATTATTATCTTTTTAAGTTTGACAATTTTTGGCTCCTAGTGACCCGAAAGTTAGAAAAATTTCAAAGTGAATATTACATTCGAGTTAGGGTTAAAATATACTTAATCCCGATATCTGCAAGAATTCTGTGATTTTTTAAAATTTTATAGTTCAAATTTTTGTCTTATAACCTCTTCTTTAGAGTTATAACGGAGGGAACCCAAAATAATTGGTTCTGCCAATTATTTCAGGCTGCCTTATTCGAGACGAGCTGGAATTTAAATCAGAACAACACACAGTAAGACATACAAGGAATCAGGGAAGGTGAAACTGTTGATTTATATACTCAGTATATGTGTGTAACAAGAAGACTTGCTTTATTAAACATTTGAAATATAACATTTACTCCAAAGAACAGATCCCATGACGTTATTAATTAAATTAGTAAAATTAAGTGAAATGCTTTATTTAGAATATGGGATCACAACAAATTTATCTAGCTATACCCCCGGATCCGGGTAACCATTGGTATTTAGTCTCTAATCTTTTAATTATATTTAATTCAAAATTTTTATCTTGCAAGACTTTTACCTTTTTGATTCATATATCTTCCATTAGAAGAATGGTATTAATAACACTACGTTACGTTAATATCTAAACTGTTACAATTGAATGATATTGAATAGTTACAATTAAGTTCTCAAATTTAAGTTTTTATATTCTTATAAAATCAATCGTCTCTGAAAGTCTCTTAAATAGAGTATTGTGTTACAAAAAATATTATCATTATTCCTCGATAGACGTGCTATCGAGTCACCTCTATTTTTTGGATGTAGTAATCGCCTCCATGTGGTTCCGTCTTGGGAGTCCTAAAACGACGTCCTCGTCTTGGTCTGGTCTCTGTTGTTCATGGCTTAATACGTCTGCAGGATAGGTAGAGTCTTCTACACAGATACTCGTTGATTCTCAGATGTCTCGAACTGCATCATCGGTAGGGTATACTAGAGTTCTCATTTAGATGGTCCATGACCACAGGTCAGCGGTTGAAAAGATTCGTCCATCGGTGAAGATTGCAGTCATCGTTTTTTCTTTATTAACACTCGTCGTTTGTAGTTACATCTTTCTTCTTGTTACAAAGTTTTTGGAATTTTCTTTTTGTTAACGTTACATGTTACACTTTTTGTAACGGTTAGTAAAATACAAAATAATAATTAATTAATCCACACTAACAACAAATTGTATAACTTTTGAACAGAGCATTTTGCTCGTGCGTCTGCACAGCTGGGCGTCGTCATCGCAAGAGACCGATTTTTCGTCCGCTACCCTCGTACATGACGAGAGAGAGTGGGGGTGTTTATTCCGCGAGCATATATAGTTCCTGTTTTCTCTTTAAATAAACTTTTTATTTATACAAACTATCGCTAGATAAAAATACATCATTTAAATTAATTGTTTTAGTTACTATCTGTGTCTACAGATACTTTAATTATTAACATTAGTTTACTCTATTATTTTTTTATTACAGTAGACTCGGAAAACAGGTCGAGTCCGGTATCAACAGGTAGGCGCTTGATAGCAAGCAAAGGGTTAAATACGAACATAATAATTATTTACAATATGCCTTTTCTTTATGGATACTTTGCCCTTATTAATTACTTCTTCCATTCACACTTAGTACCTACATTTTTTTTATTATTATTATTGTGAGATTTAAATGGTTAATTGTACGCAACCTTAATTAATTAATTTTTTTTTTTTATTCTGTAAATGTCACAATTTAAATCGTCACATACTCCGCCTCCTTACCAACACAGACTCCTAAAATTTTGGTCAGCTATGTACCGAGAGTATGCTTGGGGAGTTCCGTGTGAAATTTCTTATTATTATTATCTTTTATTATTATTACACGGTTTATTTGTTTTAAATTCTCTTTAAATGATCTTAATTCTCATTTAAATGTTCCTCCTCCGTGAAATTCCCTTTTTCTCACTAAATACAGTACTTACTCATAATACTAATTTCCCTAATTTCAGCAACTCACAATATCGTGGCCCGACTGACATCAGCTTACTCTAACTCTACACGTTAGCTTTCAGCATTCAAAAAAATGATCTCTTGGCTCTCTTGGCTCATCATTATCCTTTTCAGTCGGCGCCGTTGTGACTCGTTACTTAACATGTATAATCACTTCTGGATTATATATCATAAACTTATTTCTAATGTAATCTAAAGAGGATCCCATACTCCACTTTAGATCACTGTTTTGAGAGAAGCGGAATTTCACGAAGATACTTTTCATTTAACTCTTTAACAATTACTAGACAAAATATGCGGAAGGGGAGACACTTTACACAATGCATTGTAATCCACTCGCGGTGGCATTCATTGTTTAGGGAGAGCAACCTTTAATACAATTGAGAGGGTGGCTGCTTAATACAATACTGAACACGCTTCCTTTTCTCTACTTTGCCACAACTGGGGTGTTTACACTACGCAACGTAACTTTTATTATTATTATTCACTTTTCTCTTATTTACTGCGATACGATTTACTACTACTTATTTACACGTTACACACATTTGTTTAACTTAAGATTTATTTAGCAATTATTACTATTTAAGCAATTATTAATCACTTATTATTACTTTGGGGTTTAAAAAAAACAACTTACCTCGAATTATTTCCTATACACTTTAATACATTGTAAACATTTATTAACAGAGATTATTATTAAACCTTTGGCATTAAATTCTATTTAAACGATCAGCTCTTGGTACTCATTTTCTTTTCTTCTGTGACCTTCCCTTTATCTTGTTTCTTAAAATCTAACTTAATTTTATTTCTACTACTAATTTACGTAACCTCACAACATCATGGCCCGACTGATTACATTTTGTATACTCTAACTCTAGTAGTTAGTTTTCTGCTACTTTCTTTAACTCTTGTAAAGAACTTTCTTAGTGCGGCGCCATTGTGACTGTGTTACGTTCCTTATATCTATTTCGCTTATTTATACTTAAGATAATCTAAAGTTGATCCCATACTCAACCTTAGATTATTTCTAATTCTAGTTGCTTGCTTTACTGAGATAAGCGGAATGCCACGAAGGGGAATCTTTATTCACTACTAAACAATCAATTGTAACACACTAAGCAAGAGGGGACAAACACTTTACTTTCAACGATCAGCTGTTACGCTGGAATGTAGGTCAGACTAGTTTAAACAATGGCATCGTTTATGCGTACAAAAGGGGAAGTTAACTCGAAGGTGGATATTTCTCTATTGTTCCATTTAACAATAGCTGGCGGCTAGGGACTTATTTTCAAGCAGGACACAACTTATTTATTATTATTCATACATATTATTCATTTCTTTTTACTTATTTCACTAATACACTTTTATAATTATAATTCTACTAACGTGTTATAATAATTTACGATATTATTAAACTTTTTATTTTAAATGACTTATTATTTATTATTACTACTTTGGTCTGATTTAAGAGACAGTTTATTTTTATTTCGAACTAGTTTATTTACTTAGGGAAACATCATTCCATTAAATTAATTAGTACACTTGTTTTATTTAATTCGATTTAATTTTCAACAAAGGGGAGATACATGTTTACTAGGCACAAGACGACACACAGGAAAGGACACGCTTCTTATAACAATAGAGCTATCACAGAGGGTGAAGTAATTGTTGCATTCCGCGATGGGGGAGGCTCACAATGACAAAATACACACTAACAGGAACAGACAAGAATTCAACCGGTCTGGTATTGTTTACAAACAGACGTGTTGTAGAATGAACTTTTGACAAGCTCCTACATGTTTTGTTTACATAGGATTATATGTTAATCTTACTTTACACATATTATATTTCCTAATAAAATTATCTATACTATATTACTATAATATTCATTATTATTTTATCTTATTTAAATTTCTGACACGTATTAAAATACACGAGTAAATAAATCAACAGCTTATGAATAGGGACACAATTACTGTTTAGCAACACAAGTCACAAAATTTTTTTTTGTTATTAGTAGCAAAATTTAAACAAATTAGCAGAGTTGCGCATCTTATAACCTCTTCTTTAGAGTTATAACGGAGGGAACCCAAAATAATTGGTTCTGCCAATTATTTCAGGCTGCCTTATTCGAGACGAGCTGGAATTTAAATCAGAACAACACACAGTAAGACATACAAGGAATCAGGGAAGGTGAAACTGTTGATTTATATACTCAGTATATGTGTGTAACAAGAAGACTTGCTTTATTAAACATTTGAAATATAACATTTACTCCAAAGAACAGATCCCATGACGTTATTAATTAAATTAGTAAAATTAAGTAAAATGCTTTATTTAGAATATGGGATCACAACAAATTTATCTAGCTATACCCCCGGATCCGGGTAACCATTGGTATTTAGTCTCTAAACTTTTAATTATATTTAATTCAAAATTTTTATCTTGCAAGACTTTTACCTTTTTGATTCATATATCTTCCATTAGAAGAATGGTATTAATAACACTACGTTACGTTAATATCTAAACTGTTACAATTGAATGATATTGAATAGTTACAATTAAGTTCTCAAATTTAAGTTTTTATATTCTTATAAAATCAATCGTCTCTGAAAGTCTCTTAAATAGAGTATTGTGTTACAAAAAATATTATCATTATTCCTCGATAGACGTGCTATCGAGTCACCTCTATTTTTTGGATGTAGTAATCGCCTCCATGTGGTTCCGTCTTGGGAGTCCTAAAACGACGTCCTCGTCTTGGTCTGGTCTCTGTTGTTCATGGCTTAATACGTCTGCAGGATAGGTAGAGTCTTCTACACAGATACTCGTTGATTCTCAGATGTCTCGAACTGCATCATCGGTAGGGTATACTAGAGTTCTCATTTAGATGGTCCATGACCACAGGTCAGCGGTTGAAAAGATTCGTCCATCGGTGAAGATTGCAGTCATCGTTTTTTCTTTATTAACACTCGTCGATTGTAGTTACATCTTTCTTCTTGTTACAAAGTTTTTGGAATTTTCTTTTTGTTAACGTTACATGTTACACTTTTTGTAACGGTTAGTAAAATACAAAATAATAATTAATTAATCCACACTAACAACAAATTGTATAACTTTTGAACAGAGCATTTTGCTCGTGCGTCTGCACAGCTGGGCGTCGTCATCGCAAGAGACCGATTTTTCGTCCGCTACCCTCGTACATGACGAGAGAGAGTGGGGTGTTTATTCCGCGAGCATATATAGTTCCTGTTTTCTCTTTTAAAAAACTTTTTATTTATACAAACTATCGCTAGATAAAAATACATCATTTAAATTAATTGTTTTAGTTACTATCTGTGTCTACAGATACTTTAATTATTAACATTAGTTTACTCTATTATTTTTTTATTACAGTAGACTCGGAAAACAGGTCGAGTCCGGTATCAACAGGTAGGCGCTTGATAGCAAGCAAAGGGTTAAATACGAACATAATAATTATTTACAATATGCCTTTTCTTTATGGATACTTTGCCCTTATTAATTACTTCTTCCATTCACACTTAGTACCTACATTTTTTTATTATTATTATTGTGAGATTTAAATGGTTAATTGTACGCAACCTTAATTAATTAAATTTTTTTTTATTCTGTAAATGTCACAATTTAAATCGCCACAGTCTCCCACCTCCTTACTCGGGGTAACAAATCTAAAAAACAATTGGGGTATGTAAGATAAAAGTATGAACACACGTGTTAAGTTTAAAGAAAATCGGTTGATGGTGAGAGTGAGATATCGTGAGACATACACAGAAAGACAGATAGATAGACAGACAGACAATTTGAAAAGGTCAGGTTGAAACTGAGAACGCCTTTCGCTCGTTAAATCGACAAAGTACGACTGATGAATTTACAGCCCACTTCCACCGCCCTTTAGTTAGTGTACAGAGCTGTTCTGAAGATAGTTAGAGTTTCGAAGCGTCCAGAGCGTTCAAAAGTGGATGAACTGTTTCGACTGTATCATTGTGGCAGAAAACCTAGAGCAGTGATTCCCAATCGATAGACTGCGAGAAGCCCAAAGACATACCAAGACGGCCACAATAAAATGATGTAAAGTAATTATCTACTCTGGCTCATCAAGTGCGGCGCAAAATAAATTGTGCGTACGCGAGAGTCAGTGAAGTTGATAAAAAAAATTACAAAAAGCAATCGGCGACGCCGTACGACACGTGTAATGTGACGCAGTGGCAGTTTCAGTTGATTTAGTTCATTCATACGTAATTTTAATTAAACAAAATTTTGGTTAATAAATATGCTTATAAAATAAATTTTCCTTCTCCCTAGTGACCTGAAGTCCTTGGTACGAGAAAGAAGTCCGCGCTCTTCTACCTGTCGACTCAGTGTTCTGCGTCATCTTTAGCTTGGTACCCATTGCGTTAGAGAAACGTTTGTCGAAGATTTTCTTCGTAAAGATCGAAGAAGAAACTAGTCGATAATACGAGTACAGTTCAGTTCATCGAACAACAAATAGTCCTATATATTTTAATTTTTAAAAATAAGACTAAGCAAACACACAAGCGTGTGGTTCGTGAAATTGACGTTCATGCTGTATTCGCGATAAGTTAAATAGCTCGCATATCAGTGCTGCAAGCGCACAGAGGTACTATTTGTAACTAACCAGCTGAATTGCGCTAGAATTGTCAACTAAAGCAGTGGGTAAGCAGTACTCTATCTGGAAACGCTTATTCCATGTCAGCTTCTTACGTTACAATTCGGAATAGTTAACACCGGCCTCCAACTCATCTGTATTCCTACACGGGCTACGATATTTAGCATAGTGAATTAAGCCGACGCCAGTCATCGTAAAATCACAAGTTCAAATAAACAGTTTTTCATACTAATCAATCTTAATTCAACATATCTCTCACAGAAAGACCATAAGCCAGACCAGCATACGATAACAACCGCTAAGTCCGTTTACGTTCACTTAACTCGCGGTTAAAAACATTTAATGCAACTTACATTTTTTAATGTTTACATCTTTTAATGTTTTATAACATTTTGGAAACACGTTATAAATCAACTCGTTTAACATCCCGCACCGGATTCTGCAGCATATGTTTACACGTTTACCAATAAGTGTTGGAGGTTCAAGAATGTACAGTGATAATTTACGAAATTTTGTGAAAATTGTTAATGCTTGTTAATCAATGATTTGTTAATTCTTGTAGATGTACGTAAATTTTATATGGCTGGTTATAAATAAGCATTTGTTACATTATGTACAGTCGTCTTTCCTATTTTGAAAGACATATTTCAACTGAACTAGTCTGTATTAAAAATGAAAAACTGAAGGATTTAAGAGCCGATAAACACTTCAAACTTTCGTATGTTGTTTACATAAAACGTTACTGTACGTATTATTTTAAATATTTTCTGTTACAAAATAAGAATTGGCTTCCTGATTTGAACGTTTTTAGTTTATTTACTAGGAGCCATAAAAGCAACGTGAAAGCAAAGAGATCGGAAGAAAGATGAAACATGCGACGAGATTGTCAAACAGTGGCTTCTCATGTTTGTGGGATGGCAACGATTTAGAATGAGACTGTGACAGCGCTGTGGTCAGCGGGCTGTACTGAACCAAGGCCACACTATACTACTCGTAGTATAGTGTGGCCTTGACTGAACTCGAACCCATCTCAGGTTAGATTATATTTCGGGACGTCTAGTGCCAGCGGGCATCTGGGAAAGTTAGTGGCTTCACTGTACTGCCGCAGCATGATTTTTTCCTGAATCCTGTCAAGAGTACAAAAGGGGTAAAGAGTATAGCCTGGCAACTCTGAAAAAAGGAATCACCGATTTCTGTACGTTTACGCGCAGAGTGGAGAAGTAATGCTCCTTCCTCTCCCATTTTACCTGTCTTACTATTATCTTTACATTATCTGTCCCTTTCACACAGTTGCCTTTCGTCACGTGACTTTCCTCAATAAATGTTCAAAGTGTGTCAAGAATGTTTGTTCTACGTTGTATAACTGTAACTATTTTAATGGACGATTAAACGTTCCTGAGAAATGTTACAAGCTGTGCCTACAAAGCAGCTCTTCTAAATGAATAGTAAATATTTAATGTGGATATTCATTAAAAACTAAAGACGGCGTTTTGTATCCGACGAGACCCGGTATTAAGCGGACTCCTTTCTGTAACAGCGACTTTACGTTAATAATTGAACACACTGTACAAAACCTAATTGTCTGAATGACAGTCGGCTATAGGAGCCGTTACGCGATCTTGTTTTATTAATTAATTTTAGCTAAGGGTCAGTTCTGTCAAGTGGATATAATGAGTAATGATGATTTATTCACAACCGCTTCTACTCACGCCTATGATCTGAGTTTCTGGCCTAAGTACATAAGTTACAGACGAATGGTAAAAGCGCTTAAGAAAGAAGCTACGTATGTGAACGAGGAAGTTCCCAAACGATGTCCGCACTGTAACAAACTCCACGAGTCATTGATTTGTGGTTTTAAGGCGAGGAGTGTTCAGTAACATACTCGGGTCTCACTACTAGTGACAAAAGAAGCCACTGTAGCATTTGAACCACGGTACACAAACTCGACGGTAACTGCTTCTTAGTCATCCTCTTCTACCTGTCGGGTATCGAGGTTTTTGAGAGAGCTCTCCATCTTGTCCTGTCCACTGCCAAAACCCTGGCACGGGCCTAAACTGCTTCCCTGCCTTCTACGCTCTTCTTGATGTTAATCTTCAATTTCGTCTTGGGTCGTCCTCTTCCTCTTCTGCCTTCTGGTTTCGCCTCCCATACGCGTCTCGGGTACCTTTCCTCACTCATCCTACAGACGTGGCCAAACCAACGAAGTTGCGAGCTTTCAATTTCATCACTTAAAGAGAATATCCTCAAACTCTTCCGGATGTTAACGTTTCTCACCCTATCCCTACGAGTCTTCGTATCTATTCTCCTTAGAAATCTCATCTCCATTGATTGTGTTCTCGTTTTATGTCTGTCATTCAGAGTCCATGACTCGCAACTGTACGTCAATGTTGGAGCATATACAGATGTTGTGACGATTTAAATAAAAGAAATAATCAAGAAAATAAAATTTTTTTAAATTAAGGTTGCGAGCTCTTAAGCCATTTAAATCTCACTGTATTAATATAAAATACCTGTATGTACTCAGTATGAGAGGAAGCAGTAATTAATTAGTTATAAGATACACTAATAAAAAGGATAAATTGTAAAGAGTTATTAATATCGTATTTAACCCTTTGCTTGTAAGCAGGCGCTGTCCTGTTGATTCCAGACTCGACATGTTTTCCGAGTCTTGTGTGAGTAAGAATAAGATAAAAAAAAACTAATGTTAATAATAAAAAATCTGAAGACATAAATAGTCGCTAAAACAACTGATTTAAATTATGTATATTTGTTTAGGGATAGTTTGTATAAATAAAAATGTTAACTTAAATATAGTTAGGAACTATATTCTCGCGCGGAAAGTGTCCCACTAACTTTTGCCCAGTACCAGGCGAAGGGAGCAGAATTTCTTTCTCTTGCAATGGTGACTTCGTACAGTATAGACGTAGGAGCTGTGCGCTTAAAATATGTTAACGATATTTTGTTTCACCTTAAGATGGTGTACCAGATGTAGTTGTTTAAAACATCTGGATGTGTTAATTAATATAGTCATGTAAATAGACAAGAAATTTAAAGTAAAAAAAATCGAAACGTAAAAAAAGGAGTGTAACACAAGATGACTTAGTGCTTCAACAAATAACAACAATTCCAAAGTCATACCCGGAGATGTGAACTATCAGAAGCCACAAACTCTACTGCACGTGACAGAATATGCAGATCAGGACATCCGGGAATCTACAAGATCATCGTAGATATCTACACGACATATTGTTCAACCTGCGAACTTTTGGAGCCCTTTACAGAGGAAGGCCAGACCGAGATGACGACGTAGCTGTTCCTGTTTCCCAAGACGGATACCCCAGGACGAGTCTTCTGCATACCAATTAAAAGGTGACTCGATAGCCTGTCTATCGAGGGTTACTAATATTTGTCACACAACACTTCTTGAAAGAGACTTTTCAGAAACTATTAACTTTGTAAAGACTTATAAATTAAATCTAAGAATTTCATGTAACTATTCTAACTTCATACGTTGTAACAGTTTATATGCTAATGTAGAGTAATATAATTCAAGCAATAATACCATTCTTCCAATGGTTGAATAAAAGAAAGTCTTGCAAGCTAATATCATGAAATGAGTATAATTAAAAGTCTTAATTACAGAAATACAGAAAGTTGACCCGGATCCGAGGTATAGCTATATAAAATCAAGTTTGATCTCAAAGTTTAAAGAAACCTTTCAAATAACTTAATAATTGAATTAGTAATGTCATGGGATCTGTCAGTATATGTTTTTTTTTAAATGTTAAATAAAGAGAAGTCTTCTTGTTACACACATATGAGGAGTGCTTAAATCAATTGTATACCTTGCCATTGTTTCCTTGCACAGTTAGTAAGTAATTTGTTACATTAATTATTTGTGATCAATTCTGTTACAACGTAGGCAGCCCATCTAATTAACGGAGTTTAATTACGAGGGGTTCCCTGGATTTGTAACGCGGCGAAAAGCAGTTACAAAAGTGCGCCACTCTGCTAAATTTTATAAAGGTGTTTTAAGCAAACGAAATTGCGTCATTCAAAAAAATAAAGGAAACAAAGGAAAGAGTTTTAATTGTGTATATAGTCTCACAAACAAAATTGCATTCACGATGCGTGGATACATTGTATGATCAACAACTAAATATATAATATTGATATATGCACTCAGAAAGTTACTTTAATAAATGTAATGTTCAAAACATATTTAATAGTGTATTAAGTTACGTAGATGGTAGTATGTATAAGTAAAATATCCTTAGCGTCATACAATGCATGTAGCTTTTGCATTCTATAGGCCAGTAGGAACCTGCATAATTCGATATAATTACTTGCATACATGAATTGTGACCAAGCATAACAATTTTGGTCAACCTAACAATCTGTAACAGGTTTGTTTACGACAATCTATGACCTGTTGTTTCCTGAATCATTCTGCACAGTGTATGTCCAACTATCTAGCTTACATACACTAGTATGTGTTATAAAAAAAAATTGATTAAAAATAACTTTGTTAATAATAATAAAGTAATTAAGTAGAAGTTCGTGATTTAAAACTTGTGAACGAAATAAGTAATTATTTAATTGAGAAAAGTTTATGAATGAACGGAGCCCAAGTGTTGCCAAGCGTAGTAATAATAAATGTGTTGCATCAGATTGCGCTCCCCTTCTCTCGTGTTTATACCGGTTTAGAGTACGTATACAGTAGTTGTGTTATTCAGTCGCATTGTGGAGAACAATAAGAGTAAAACCCCCTCTCTCACTGACACGCTCAACCCTCCTTTGTTAACTAAATATGTAGGCCACCCTCTGACCTACATTCCAGTAAACAGCTGATCGGCTATTTAACCTTGAAAAATATGTGTGTGTGATTTCTGTCTCTCCCTTAGAAGAGAAATTGTTCTTTTCTAATTTGTGTAAATTTATTACTTATGAATTTATTATATGTATATGTAATATATGTGTAATATACTAGTATTAATTTTAAGTACGTGCTAATGTGTTAGAACAAAATGGCCCAATTTAACCCGGATTTGTTATTAAAAGACGAGCTGTCTTAGGAAGCCCTTTTGCGTGGACTACCCCATGCTGATGTAACAGTCGCGGAATTACGAAGTTCAATTCGCGAATGTGGATTTGATGCGCCCGTGCAATTAAACAATCTAAGCCAACTCGATTATGAAAGCGAGAAAGAAATTTGTAATGCCAAGTATAGTGAACTATACTTATTGTCTCAAACACTCCAAGACGAGAAATCTCCGGCAAAAATTTTGCGGACTACCCAGAGAATAGAGCATTTAACCAGGCGAATAAAAAATTTGTCGATCTGGCCGAATCTCACAGAAATACCCGTTGATGTACAAAAGCTAGCAGACGAAGCTCTACGCCGCTTACCTTCAATTATCAACGATTTAAGACGAAAATCCGACTCATTCAGGATGGACGAAATAGAGAAATCATTAATGAAATTACACATCTCCCCAGTACAATCCCCCACCACTGGTTTACCTCCGCCTAACTCGGATCGGAACTCACCTATCGTATCGCAAGTGCAAGCGAACCCAGAACAAAATACTGATACAGATGTAAATGTCCCTCCTCCCGAGCATTTTCAGTTTCGTCCCGGAAATAATGAATTGACCAACACCCCCAATGAATCTAATCACCCTCATCGAGGAATTACCCACGTGAACTATAACGCAGATCTATACGGAAAAATGACTCACCCTGTGGAGAAGATTTTATCCGAAATCCCTTATACAGATGGTTCAAATGTTTCCAAGTTACTAACATTTATTAGTTATCTTCTTCAGATAAAGGATCTACAGCAGCTGAATGACTGGCAAATTTTACAAGTCCTGTTACCAAAGTGTAAACCCCCGTTAAAAAATCGTGTGCTAGAAGCCCTAACCTCTACTTTCCCAGTAGAAGAGCTACATAGTTCTTTAATAAAATACTTTATTCCCACCGGCATCTATGAGGAAATAAAAAGGAAGACAGTACTCCGAGTACAAGGACATCAGGAGAAATTAGCTCACTACATCTCCGATATTAGGGAGTCCTCTCGACTACTACGTGTAAGCTGGAATGAAACACAACTGGTGGACACCATTTTAATAGGAGTGTCACCCGAAGAAAGATCTCGACTATCATTGATGAATAGACCCAATACTATTGCTGATCTAGAACAGTGCAGTATCCATTCTTCAAATGTATGGTACTCAGATCAAAATAGAGAAGCAATGAAAACCTCTGGAACTAATAGACATCAATTGAGAGCACTACTGCCTGATGTAACAACCTCGTATGAAAGACAAGTTTCTAGTAGACCTCACCATGTGCGCAAAGCTGGTAAGTTAACTGTAAACCCAGATAAAGCGGAAACCAAGTACCCACCTCGCAGAAAACCCACCTGTTATAATTGTGGCAAATATGGGCACATAAGAAGAGAGTGCAAAAGTAAGCCATTGGAACGGAATAACCCCAATTCAAAAAACATGTAAGGCAGGGAGACCCGAAAACCTGTGTCTTCCGCAGCTACTCAAAATTGGGTAAACTAAAAGAAACCAGTAATAATAATAAGAATGAATTATTCTGTAACCAAGTGAAAAACAAAAAAGGTGCGAAAGATATCGACCCCTATGTGCGAGAATTTCGTGAAAAGTGTAATGCGATTAATAGATGTAAATGGAAAAAAAATCTACTACCATTAATACGAGTCGACTTAGGCGTTACATCCCCCATCGCCTTAATTGATTCGGGATCTAGTAGAAGCTTAATCAGCCAAGAATTAGCGGACATGTTAGCTAAACATCATCTAGTAAAACGGAACCAACCTGTGAATATAAAGTGTGCTACCGCTGATAAACGTAAAATAAATATAAACCTGAGCATTACCGTTAAGGTTAAAATAAAAAACCTAAGTTGGATATTTACAATGTTAGTATGTAAAGAATTAGGACCTGATTTAATATTAGGTGCAGATTTTATTAGTAAGATAGGAATGATTCTTGACATCTACGAGCGAGAATTTTATTTCAGATTTGACCGTGCAAGAAAACATAAATTTGATAGTAATGAAGATAAACGTTGTTCATCTACTGCACATGTAATACACCAAGATTCAGATTTATCTCACCTAGAACGAAGAGATAGAGTCAAAATAGTAAAACTAATAAAAGAATTTTCCTCGGTTCTTACACCAAAACTAGGACTGACGGACCTAATAGAGTATAAAATTAATCTGAGTGATCAGAAAGTAATACGACTACCCCCGTACAAGTTGTCTCCCCCCAAGATGGAAGTCATGCGAAACCATATCAATAAGTTATTGGATCAAGGAGTCATAGAACCATCTACGTCCCCATATTCTTCACCCTCCTTTTTAGTACCTAAAGGACCAGATAAACACCGACTAGTTGTAGACTACAGGCAATTAAATAAAAGAATAGAATTTGAATCAATCCCTCTTCCAGACATCCATAGTGCGTTTCATTATTTTACTAAAGCAATGGTTTTTACGGTAATGGATCTAAATCAAGCTTTTCACCAAATACCTCTTTCAGAAGAATCCAAACGTCTAACCGCGTTTGCAGTTCCTTTTAACTTGCACCAATTTACTAGGGTACCCTTTGGAATATCTCAAGGAAGTTCCGTATGTAGTAGACTATTGGAGAAGATATTTCACGACATTAAATTTAAATATGTGTACCACTATTTGGACGACATCGTAATATACAGTGAATCAATGGAACAACATCTCAGACATTTGCGTGAAGTGTTATCTCGTTTACTAAGAGCAGGATTAACGGTGAACCCAAATAAGGTAAGTTTTGCTGTCCCTCAGTTTTCTTTCTTAGGATACATAGTGAAAGCGAATGGAAAGGTAAGCATTGACCCCGAACGTACCCGTGCTATTAGAGAATTTGCACCCCCACGAGATGCAAAAGGTATAGCCCGATTTTTAGGTATGGTGAATTATTTCCACAAATACATTCCCCATCTTGCCGAAATAGCAGCACCCCTAAACTCCTTACGAAAGAAGGGAACAAAGTTCGAATGGAGCTCAATACATCAAAACGCGTTTGAGCAACTTAAAGAAAGCATTATATCTCCCCCAGTTTTGCAATTAGCTGATTTCACAAAACCATTCGTCGTGCAAACCGACAGTTCCAGTGTAGCGTTAGGTGCAGTGATATACCAAGAGATAGATAACTGTAGACTACCAATTAGTTATGCATCACGAACACTGAGCGATCAAGAAAGAAAGTACTCTGCATATGAATTGGAATGTTTAGCAATTGTTTTTGCATTCGAAAAGTTTAAACCCTTCCTAGAACATAAAGAATTTCTTTTAGAAACCGACAATCAGGCGTTATCATGGTTATTGAATCACCCTAAACAATTAGGACGAATTGGGAGATGGATATTGAAATTAAACTGCTACAAATTCAGAGTGCAGCATATTAAAGGTACTCAAAATGTAGTCGCCGATACCCTGTCCCGTATGTTCCAGTCACCCACTAAAACTTCCGAAAACGTAGTGAAGCCGGAAATAGCAAGTGCGAACGCCGTAATTACTGAATTCCCCCTTGCCTTTACAAACATTGCCCTATATCAACAACAAGACCCCTTACTGAAGCCTATTATAGAACAACTTACCCAAGGTATTAAATCCGAGAAGTACGTATTGAGTAAGAATGTACTGTGTCTCAAAATAAGAGACGGAAAGGAATTAAGAATAATAGCCCCGGATGTAATTAAGCCCATGCTAATGGAATACTTCCATTCATCTACCATAGGAGCCCATATGGGAATCAATAAGACGATACATCGTATTCGAAAGGAATATCATTGGAACAATATGAACTGCGAAATAGCTACCTTCTTAAAGAAATGTTCATTATGCGCCCTTAGCAAACCCGCCAGAAATACTCAAGTAAGCCAATTGATATCAGAAATCCCAAAGACCCCTTTTTCGAAACTTTATCTAGATTTCTCAGGTCCGTATCCACGATCCAAATCAGGAAATACCATGTTACTGATATGTGTAGATTCGTTCACCAAATTTGTTTGGATGTATCCCATGCGACGAGCATTAGCGTCGACAACAGTTAAAATACTACAGGAAAGATTATTTAAAGATTACGGTACTCCAGTACGTATAGTATCTGATAACGGCCCGCAGTTTAAAGCAAAAGAATTTAGGAATATGTGTTTCAAGTTAGGGATAGACCATATAACCACTACAGAGTATCGACCGCAAGGCAATATTGCTGAAAGGTATCTACGAAACCTCAAATCTGCGCTAATCGCCTATCATGCGAACGATCACACGTCGTGGGACCAAAATCTATCCTGGATTCAATATGCTTTTAATTCAGCTTACCACGAAGGTCACAAGTCGACCCCGTTCGAGTTACTATACAAGTATCGACCAAACCACCCTTTGTCCACAAGATGGAATATACACGATCTGCTGCCTCCGCAAATAACGGATAAGCAGATAAAGCGAATATGGAACAAAGCCCGCTCTAACTTGAGAGCAAGCTTGGAAAAATCCAGAAGATACCACGAGAAAGGTAATCATAGCAACTCAGTCAGGTTCCAAGTAGGTGACTTAGTAATGTACAAGACTCACCCCATTAGTAGTGCGATTGATAAGACCACCTCGAAACTATCATTCAGATGGTGTGGCCCTTACCAAATCCAAAAGTACCTAACTCCAGTTACAGTAGCCCTGTGCGAACCTGCAACTCAGAAATATGTACGGAGAACGCACATTTCGCAACTAAAGTTGTATAAGAAGAAGTGACGGTATAGTATAACCCAAAAAGAAAAGGGATACTAGGTAGTAAAGAAAATTATATTTCTGAATCCACGTAAAAAAAATGTAAAACGTAGAGTTTGGAAACGAGGCCTGATCAACCTGAGTTCCAGTTCTGCGAAGCATGCATTAATGAATAATCATTAACTAGATGGGTACTAACACTCATTAATTACATGAGTTATATAGGACTCACAGAAGAAAAGATTAAGAATAGTAAAGATTTAGAAAGTTACTCTATAGAAGAGAGAGTAAGACAAACAGAAAAACCGGTAGTAAAATTAAGTGATAGAGATAAGAAAGAGTTTTGTGTTTTAATTGTGTAAATATTTAGTGTAAATAGTATGTAAAAAAAAAGGTAGTTCATAAGAATATAAAGTGTACTGTGTTGTAACTATAGGTAATAACTATGTGGACAACGCTGTAAAGTGTACGACAACTATGTGAAAGAAATTACACACACTAACCCCATTCAATATCCCAGAGCCCAATAGTGAGTTAGACTCAAAAAGCTTAACCGTAGCGTGCAATTTAAGCGGTGGAGTATGTGACGATTTAAATAAAAGAAATAATCAAGAAAATAAAATTTTTTTAAATTAAGGTTGCGAGCTCTTAAGCCATTTAAATCTCACTGTATTAATATAAAATACCTGTATGTACTCAGTATGAGAGGAAGCAGTAATTAATTAGTTATAAGATACTCTAATAAAAAGGTTAAATTGTAAAGAGTTATTAATATCGTATTTAACCCTTTGCTTGTAAGCAGGCGCTGTCCTGTTGATTCCAGACTCGACATGTTTTCCGAGTCTTGTGTGAGTAAGAATAAGATAAAAAAAACTAATGTTAATAATAAAAAATCTGAAGACATAAATAGTCGCTAAAACAACTGATTTAAATTATGTATATTTGTTTAGGGATAGTTTGTATAAATAAAAATGTTAACTTAAATATAGTTAGGAACTATATTCTCGCGCGGAAAGTGTCCCACTAACTTTTGCCCAGTACCAGGCGAAGGGAGCAGAATTTCTCTCTCTTGCAATGGTGACTTCGTACAGTATAGACGTAGGAGCTGTGCGCTTAAAATATGTTAACGATATTTTGTTTCACCTTAAGATGGTGTACCAGATGTAGTTGTTTAAAACATCTGGATGTGTTAATTAATATAGTCATGTAAATAGACAAGAAATTTAAAGTAAAAAAAATCGAAACGTAAAAAAAGGAGTGTAACACAAGATGACTTAGTGCTTCAACAAATAACAACAATTCCAAAGTCATACCCGGAGATGTGAACTATCAGAAGCCACAAACTCTACTGCACGTGACAGAATATGCAGATCAGGACATCCGGGAATCTACAAGATCATCGTAGATATCTACACGACATATTGTTCAACCTGCGAACTTTTGGAGCCCTTTACAGAGGAAGGCCAGACCGAGATGACGACGTAGCTGTTCCTGTTTCCCAAGACGGATACCCCAGGACGAGTCTTCTGCATACCAATTAAAAGGTGACTCGATAGCCTGTCTATCGAGGGTTACTAATATTTGTCACACAACACTTCTTGAAAGAGACTTTTCAGAAACTATTAACTTTGTAAAGACTTATAAATTAAATCTAAGAATTTCATGTAACTATTCTAACTTCATACGTTGTAACAGTTTATATGCTAATGTAGAGTAATATAATTCAAGCAATAATACCATTCTTCCAATGGTTGAATAAAAGAAAGTCTTGCAAGCTAATATCATGAAATGAGTATAATTAAAAGTCTTAATTACAGAAATACAGAAAGTTGACCCGGATCCGAGGTATAGCTATATAAAATCAAGTTTGATCTCAAAGTTTAAAGAAACCTTTCAAATAACTTAATAATTGAATTAGTAATGTCATGGGATCTGTCAGTATATGTTTTTTTTTAAATGTTAAATAAAGAGAAGTCTTCTTGTTACACACATATGAGGAGTGCTTAAATCAATTGTATACCTTGCCATTGTTTCCTTGCACAGTTAGTAAGTAATTTGTTACATTAATTATTTGTGATCAATTCTGTTACAACGTAGGCAGCCCATCTAATTAACGGAGTTTAATTACGAGGGGTTCCCTGGATTTGTAACGCGGCGAAAAGCAGTTACAATGTGTATACTGCCAGTTTGGGGATCTGTGACACTTTGCTTTTTCCCAAAACTTCCTGTTGATAGCACCGTAAAGCTTGCTTGCAGCTGACATCCTCGTGTCTAACTCTGACTCAATTCTGCCATCCGCAACGAAAACGGCACCTACAGTACATATTTGAATGGCGCCATTTGTTCAATTTCTTTATTATTGATTACTATTATGTGTTGCCTTGCTTGCCTACTAGGCCTAATTATCATTGTCTTTGTCTTAGTGAGACTAATAATCATATTCTTCTTCCTCCCAATCGTTTCTTCCCACACTTTTATGTTACGCTGCAGATTCTGTTCTGTGCCGGCAATCAGAACGATGTCGTCGGCAAAAACCAGGTTGTGAATACACTGGTTGCAGCCTCCAGTTTCCTACCTTAAAATTCCTACTTCTTTGTGGACTTGATAATAGCATACATCAATACAACAAAAAGGTAAGGTGGAAGAATACTCGCCGGTAACAATGACTGAAGTAGTCTTGGATCATTGCAACGTGGTGTTTCACAAAGGTGGATGCCTCGTGTGCGATTTCCGCATTTTGAAACAGAAGGGATGAGTTCCAAAAAAGAATTGTCACTGGAGATAAAACGTGAGTCTACTGCCGCCAGTCGGAAAGCAGACAAGCCAGCGAGGACGCCTAAAAAATTCCACACACAGAAATTACGGAAAGACTGGAGCCACCTTTTAGGAATAAACGAGATGTAGTTTGAGAAATTACCGATACCGGTGTAACGTATGCAGACCTACCCTAGAATCACGCAAGCAAGTCTACACGACGTTGATTTGTGAGTGTAGATGTTTTGTGCAACATGATAACGCTTGAGCCCAAGTGACAGTCCCACGATCTGTGTTTTTTCCACAATCGCCGTATTTTTAAGACGGCGTATCACGGTTTCACATGTTTAGAGCGTTCAAAGAGACAATGTGAAGCAATTTTTTCGAGTTCGATGAAGCGCTTGGTGTACTACGAAACAAAAGCCTTTTTAGTGTATATACGTGCTCTTCATTTATAACCGCGCTACAAAAATTGTATTGTACGCAACGAAAATTGCTTTGAAAAACGACACCAGCGTGTTCCTTTTGGGTTCAATAAATTACAAGGGTTTTCATTAGATCCTCGCATGTATGTTTTCCGGTTAGAGTAACTGTGCCGGATCCCACAACATTGTCTAGTAAAACAGAACGTGGTTTCTCACCACTTTCATGTTTTTATGCTAGTATTTTTAAATTTATTTTACAACATATTAAAAAGTAGCTTCAATATTTATATTGAATAGTGTACAAGTATTTTTATAAACCAGCTTTTCTACGTAATAAAAAAATTAACAATTTTGAATCGTGTGTTTTCTAGGGTCATCGTCACTTGTGTCACGATTCCTAGACATGTCTTTTAGACGTTCTCAAAATTATTCCCAAGTACTCTGTCATCTCTTGACCTCACCCCACCATCTCTGAAATTTTCCTTTAGTCTAAGCCAAGTATGACCATGGTATTCAAAGTAGGCGTAATTATCCTACATCTTGATTAGTGAGTAGACTTTATGCTAAGGCCTACCAAATTGTCTTTTCTAAAACCTCGGTCTGTGTTGTGTTTTCTTCGTGAGAGCTCCATATGAGACTCAAAACGGTTGAATTTTCTAGCCACTACTCAACAAAGTTCTCGAAAAGCGTCGGTGATAGGGCGGGAACAGAAATTCACTCTTTCCTCACTATATAGTAGGAAAGACGTTTTTATGCCACTTCGCTAGTTACTCACACATTATAACAGCCAACACGCCAAACGTTAAATATAAGATTTCATTGATTTTAACTATTTCTTTATTATTTGCTACTGTTTTTTTATAATTTTGTAGTTTTCTTCATTTCACTATTTATTTATTTATTTAAGTTTGCAAAGTTACCTACATTTTTTGCCTCTTTTTCTGAGTAAGCTCTTAATATTCACCGTATTGTATTTATTTTAGAAATAAATAAAGACCAGGCCAGACACAATGACGATTTGACGACGTCAGTAAAATTTGTTAAGTAAGAAAGTGCGTGTGGACCGTAACGTGGTTCTACAAGGAGCGCGCGGCGGTCAGTCCTGCTCACTCTAAGCTAGATGTGAAAAAATTGCCGCCATTTTATAATTTGTTATGTTGTTATTTTTTTATTTTTATACAAACCAATAAGCTCATAATGAGTATACACGCTGTGGTTAGATTTAAAAATCAGCAATTTGGTCGTTGGAAGTGCTAATATGGAATTTTTCGAAGTTATAAGTTAAAACACACACTTTTATTACAATACCTTTAATATGTTGTTAGTTTAAGTCATATAATAGAAAACACTATAAAAATATTGAATCGAAATAGTAATCTTTTCTGCATATGTTCTGTAGTTTTCCACACTTCAAATGCATATGTTACAGCACTTTCCAATATTGTCTTATGTATTTTAATTTTTCGTTGATTGCTCCATAAAGTGGAATGTACTGTCTTGTCACTTGGTTCCCTTGTCCTATACGATTTTTTATTTCTGCAACACTTATACCATCGTTTGTAAGAATGTCTCCGCGATACGCAAAGTGAAAAGCTTTTCGTCATTGATCACTAATCCCATGTTGCGACAGACGCGTCTCCAACGTTCTAAAGCTGAATTCAAGCTATCTTAAATACAGTGGGTGCTATCCCCTTGTCGCAATCCCTTTGTGACTGAAAATTCATTAAATAGTCTGAGCGTATTTTTATGCTGCTACCAATGTTGGTGTATACCGCTTCCACAGCTCTGACATATACAGCATTGACACCACTTTTTAATAACACCGCCATAGCTTTATTTATTGGAACACTATAGTATGCCTTCTTGAGGTCTATAAATACTAAATGGCTTTCTACATTTTTTTGTCAGTCTTTTCAAGAAATTGTTTTAATGTAAAGATTCCAGACATTTAAAGCATCGAGTGACGATGGCTTTTCTTTTGATTCGACAATTGACCAGCCGATCTTTGATTTTCGCAGTCTTCAGCAGATGATTCTTTTTGGCCTCGTCTTTATTTATAGTGGCAATCGCCATCTTCAAGTCATTGCTGTTTACGAAGATCCTCCGTTCTCGGCCACTGTTAGATAAATCTCACCTGAGTGTACTCCACAAATCATCTTCTTCTGTTAGGGTGTCCAGATCCCTAATGTCTAAGTTAGCAGTATGCACTAAATTCTTGACTGTGCCTGACTGATCAATGGCCGATCTAATAGCGGTGGCCTGTTTTCACTATTAATTTTCCCATCTTTACAAGGACACCTCATGTCTTTGTTTGTCTGATGGATCTGATATCCACCTTGACGTACTCTGGTTTGACGCTGCTTCGTATTAGTCGAAAAATCTCAACGTAGGTTTTTCGCTGCTCCGGTCTAATGAGTAGGACCTCTGCTCGAGTGCCGTTTGCGGATCTTTCTTGCCGTTGTTTCCTCTGAGACCTATCATCAGTAGCTGTGGTGTTTTTGGTCCTATTCACGTTCTTATTCTTTCGCCGAGCTTCGGTCCATTCATTCGGGGAAAATCATCATTTTCTCTTACTTCCTCCTGTTCCTTATTTTTAACATTTTTCCCTTTCCCTTTTCCGACTCTGATGGGACTAGTAGCAACATCTGTCTTCTTGGTATGTATATCATCTGTGGTATGTATACTTGAATGTAAAGAAGAAAGTATTGAGAAAAATAAGGATTCCTAGCCGTCGAATACTCTAATAGCGTCGAGTCGGAAAACAAAGACATCGTCAAGTGAGATCGACGTAACAGGGGACCTCAAGTTGAAGCAAAGTGAAATCCGAGCTGCAACACCCATATTCACAGCATGTGAGCCCCTGACGAAAGGAATTTTAACTTTACAATATATATCACTAAGAATATTCGGTCAGTAGGTTAAACTACTTCTATCAGATATCGCTTTAAAAAAAATTGTTTACGAATTTAATTGTTTCAAAAACTGACAACTAAAAACGGTTATATATAATTACGATGAAAACCTTGTGATAACAAGGTAAGTCTTAAAACAACATATAATAAACAACAAAATAATGTATAATAAAATAAATATTTCTTAGCTGTGAGTGGCGGGCGGTTGAAAGACCCTATGGAAAGACTTAACAGTGGCTGGATAGCGGTCTTCTTTCGTATTTATACCCCCTTCTGTACTGCTCACACCTACATTAAACGAAAATTCCGAATCCACAAGGAAATATCCAACGCCCTGACGGAAATTTCCGGCTTACTAACACCAGTCCCCACCGTCACGGCTCTTCATCGCATTCCTCAATATATTAAACCAAATTTGAGGGATATCCTTATTTACTTGGGTCAGTTCTCGTTGACCATGACGAAAGACGTCTCCTTGAATTTAAGTTGTCCAACACTAGACTCACTCTTTACCTGCTACGGATACGGTATCCCACCGTATCCTACGCTGTTTGCCCAAAGGGTGTTCCGGCAATCTTGAGAATTTCGTGTTGCCTGCCGTTTCGCCCCTAAGTATTGTTGCCCACATTTACACGGTAGTCGATATATTACGTTGTTAGTATTTAATTTAAAAATACTTGGTGCGGTCTTACTCAGCAAGTTGCCGACAGTATTGCGGGAAAGAAAGACAGTTCGCACATCACCTCCGTAGACCTCTGTTTATTTTCTCCCAAAATTCGTCGGCTGTACGGAATACCGGCAGTACCTTTCCTTTCCGTTGTGTCGCCACGTGCAGCCTTGTAAATATATCAAACACATTTGATACGTCACTAGCATGCGATTCAAAATACAACTATTAGATTACTAACAAAAAAAATGATTTTGTTTGGAAAAACCATAGTTTATAACATATATTTTATATTTAATAATAATAAAAAAATCAAAATATTTTATACATTGCGTTATTTGTTGTAAAGTAGTAAAATTTTCTTAACAAAATTGATATTTTAATAAAAATAAGAAACACTTACAAGTAAATAAATAAACACTGTTCGAAAAATAAAATAAAAATAAAATACACAATTGTTTTTCTTTTATTCAAATGCCACTCCGTAATTTTCTTTCGTGCCCCTGTAAAAACAAAGTGTCTATATTTGCTGACTTGAAATTTAATAGTAAAAAACAATAAACTTAAAATTGTTGAAATTAAATTTTATAAAAAATGTTTTAAAAAAGCTTTTCTTGCGAAAAGTTGAAAAAGTTTTGTTGGAGTTGCGTTCTGATTCGGCGGGATTTACTTACTCCGTGTATAACTCCTTGGAAACGCAACTTTTAAAGCAGTTTACACACTTAGGCTCCTTTTATGCACTCGCACGATAAGGTTTTCTATCGCGCAGCAAGGAGTGCTGCCAACCTCTGTATACGTTCTCCCACATTCATCTGGCACTGCCCTTCAAAGATGGATCCGGTCATGTTGTATTACGCGAATCGACAACGACGGAAAAAACGATAGGCTGTTCATCCCATCGATCGTAGTCGTTATGTTGACAGGGTATTCCATAACCTCTATGGAAAATTACGGGAAGACGGAGAGGCGTTTTATAATTTTTTCGAATTTCTGTGACATCATTTGATGAGTTGGTCAGTATATGCCAGAAATGATTGAAACGAGACAGGGTTTTGTGCAGAGGTTGTCATTTACTCCACGCAAAATGCTGGCAATAACTATCAGATGAGTCACGTACATAAAATTAAATTTAATCTAAGAAAAAAACTAAATAAAATTTAATCTAAGAATACAAGTGTAGTTGACTCTTTTTAATTATCCGGCGTAGTATGGCAGTGTACAAAAATAAGTACGTGTACTTTTTGGTTAATTTCTCAGTGTTATCTGGTATAATTTTGAGTACTGACTTTTTAGTTAATTTAGTAATTTTCACTCTAATAAACAGAGTGAAAACTGAAACACCGTATTAAATCCAAAAAAATGGAAATATTAAAAACAATTATTAAGTGAAAACAACATTGAACAAAACATTACATTACTATAGTAAAACACAGTCAAAGCCAATCAACTGTACCTCCACATACACAAGGCTATAAAAATACAAGTAAGGTTTAAAACAATTTAAGTATTTTTTGTTTGGCGTCACATTTAAAGAAGAAAAGAAACTTGTTTTATGAACATTTATTAAGTCATACAATTAATTCAAAATTGTTTGGCAGCAGTTTAGTTAATGGTAAAAATTAAATAATTTGAACAGAAATTAAAAAAAAATATATTCTATATTATCACCATAACATATTTCGTTGTACAGAAAAATAATTATTTTTTGCGTCATTAAACATCACTGTTGTAGTTATTGATGAATCTTTAGAAACAAAAAGTAATGTGTGTTTAGAAGTTGGCTGTATTGAGGCAGCACGTATGTTGCGCATTTGCATAAAAGCACCAACTTACAACACGCGCGGCAAGAATTTCTGCCGCGCGTTCTCTAGGGTAGGGCAGCATGTTTTTCATAACGCGCGACATGATTTTTGCTGCGCGTGTGCATAAATAGGCTCACTTGCCTCCGTTGTTTTACAAAACGCGCCGCAAAATGACGCTCCGCAGAAAACCTTGTCGCGCGAGTATACGAAAGAGGCCTCAATATCTGCAAGTTGTTTTCCTGTTTTTTTTAAATGTTAGACTTGATTTATTCTATTGAAATATTGATTAAATAGTTTTGAGTCATCAATAGCTACTTCATTTTTACTATCGTACTCCAGGCTCGTCTCTCGTACCTATAATTTAACGTCGCATCTCTCAGAAAGTTTCATCCACTAAGAAAAATTCCTCCTTGAGTAGAGCCAACCAGAACTGAAGGACGCCACTTCAATTTAAACACA
Source organism: Magicicada septendecula (assembly GCA_034769895.1). Lineage (NCBI taxonomy): Eukaryota > Metazoa > Arthropoda > Insecta > Hemiptera > Cicadidae > Magicicada > Magicicada septendecula. The sequence continues at coordinate 81,340,268 of CM068376.1, forward strand.
AACATCAACCTCATCAAGACGAAAGATACTTGCACACTGACTAACTTACGTAACTGACCCCTAATCCGAATTCTTAAACATACATTACTATCGGTAACGTGCTTCTTAAAAGTAACGATTTTTGAGAATTGACAATACCGCAGATCAGAGGTGCCCATCCCCTCCCAAAGGCCATGTGCAAAGTTTTGGCCTCCCCTTGTGTCCCCTTGTAGTTTATGGTTTGACCATAAAGGCCATAAGTAAAGTTTTGAGAAATTCCTCCCCAAGGATTCCGAAATCCCCAAAAAGTTTATTTCGTGGGTGGGGGGATCACATTACGGGGGTATGGAATATCCCCCCAGTTAACGATGTATCTTGGGGCTTTCTCCAAACATTTTTTAAAAACTAAAGCCACTTAACCAATTATTGGTATCAAAAAACTAATGTTACTCTTTCTACCAATGAAAAAAGGTTTCCTAGTATGCCTAATCAATAACTAAATTATGAGAAATGCAAAGCCTGGGCAAATCTAGCTTAACATAATTAGTAGTACATCAGGTCTTATCAAGATAATCTAACTTGATTTTGTAATTGCATTCTTTCTCTTCATTGATTTGTTTCATTTACGACGCTTGTAATTAAGCTCCTGGTTACGCAACTGGGTTCAATTCGTGTAACTTCTATTTCCTACAAGGGATTATAAAAGGAAAAACATGATTATTAATGGCAGGGAAGGTTTAGTATTAAAATAAAAATTTACCGAATTTTGAAACATGATTTATTTTTGCATATATACAGTGAGATGTATATGTACAATGATTTACTATACACTGGTTCTATAGTCAGTTATTCAGCAACATATATTGTCTCTTTTTGTTGTTTTAGCAAACGAATCAATTATCTCATCGTTCTATATGTCTTCCAAGATGTCCCTCTAACATGATAAAGCCATGAGACTTGATAGCCATGAAGCTTCCATTTAAAATTGGAATGGGAATTTAAAATACGTGGGGAGGGAATTTAAAACTAAAAGAAAAAGTTTGAGTATCGCGGCAATCCCCCCAAATAATTACAAAAATCGACTATAATCCCCCCCAAAATTCCGGTGTTGCGACTTGTACCATTGCACCGTGCTGTTCATACCCCTGCCGCAGATCTGGAAAAATATTCCCTTCTGAACGTTCCCCTCGCTCATAAAAAAATGGAAAAAGAGAATGTTTCAGGTAAAATTTGGACGGACTGTAACCCTATGTTATAAGGCCAAAACTTTCTAAAGTTCGTATTAGAAATTTTAAAAGTATATTCAAGTTACAATAACAGTACACTGTACGGCGAGTAGGCACGTACGCTGCAGTACCAACGTACGAGACGCAGGAGTATTTAATTAGCGTAGAACGCAATCGTATTGTGTGCATTCCCGGCTAAAGTGCTCTTGTTTTATGGTACTATACTCGGTTATCGCAGTTGCCATCAATTACAATTCCAAACCGATCGCTCCGTTGCAAACAATAAATTTCTCTGCCTCGTTTTTTATCGTACTCTGCGCCGTATCTCCATCATAGTTTCGATTAATCGATTTTAAACTAGTGTCATTTCGAACTCCTCCGGAGCGGACGGGGTTGTTCGTATATACAGGAAGGATCAGTACGCTTCGGGCTTAAATTCTGCTTAATAAAGTGGGCGAGCGGGCGCTATATGCACTCGATATTGCGTCCCTAGTATTGGCCTATACGGTACTGATTGATGAGATAATATTTTGCAGCCTGCTTGAATTTTAAATAATTAAGCGATACTAATTATTCATTGACTATATTATTATATATTTATATAGAAATTGTATGTGTCCTCATTTGTCTTTTACGTTTTTCCATTTCTTCTTTCTACATATCTCCTTTAATATATCTTCTGTAAATGTCAGGCCTTATCATTTCAACGAGGAATTCTGCTCCCTGCCATCCTTTTGATGTACCGTAGTTTTCTGCTCCCTTCGTCTGTGCATCGTCCAAACATTTCCACTTTGGCTGACCTCTTTCTGTTGTCCCCAATAGATTTCCTTAAAAAATGTTCAGAATAAAACTATTATAAAGGAACAAACCTCTACAAATGTTGATTCCTCATTTCCTTATTTTCAAAAATCGTATATTATTTTTGCATTTTGTTATCACCCTTATCCATATCTGCACTCTACTGCATTGAACGAGGTATTCTCCTCCTTCGTCAGGAATCAGGATTAGGTCCGTAGAGTAGATAATGCTTCCCGTCCTGTAAGACTGTACAAGAAGTGGAAAGGAGCAATGTTCAGTGCGAGGTAAGCAGATTTGCAGAGCTACGTGTGATATTTCACTCCGCCCAGAACAATATGCTACCCGTCCTGTAAGACTGGACAAGAAGTAGAAAGGATCGATGTATAGTGCGCAGTAAGCAGGTTTGCAGAGCCACGTCTGAAGATTCACTCCGTCCAGAACCATATGCTTCCCGTCCTGTAAGACTGGAAAAGAAGTAGAAAGGGGCGATGTGTAGTGCGCGGTGAGCAGGTTTGCAGGGCCACGTGTGATGTTTTATCCATCCAGAACAATGTGCTTCCCGTCCTGTAAGACTAGACAAGAAGTAGAAAGGGGCAACGTATATTGCACGGTGAGCAGATTTGCAGAGCTACGTGTGATGTTTCACTCCGTCCAAGACCATATGCTTCCCGTTCTGTAAGACTGGACAAGATGTAGAAAGGGGCAATGTATAGTGCACGGTAAGCAGGTTTGCAGAGCTACGTTTGAAGATTCATTCCGTCCAGAACCATATGCTTCCCGTCCTGTAAAACTGGTCAAGAAAGGGGTAATTAATAGTGCGCCGTGAGCTGGTGCAGAGCCATGAGTGATGATTCATTCCATCCAGATCCATGTTCTCTGGATAAACGTACGGACTTGATACTTTTAGCCACTGTAGTACACGCAAGCGTAAATGGGCTAAACACGAGTATATTTTCACGTGCTGTCAAGTACCCTACAAGCAAAAGCTTTTGTTAAATTCTTGCAAACTTATGAATCCATATGATTGTTTCCGACCAAATTCTTTTTACCCTGAAAAGCGTGCTCAGCGACTGCAACATTTGATAATATATCTAGTCGGTTAATTTGTGGCATCAGTAAAAATCTTGTGAAGAAAATCCTTAAGAGGAACGTTATTGTGATTCTATGAAGGAAACGCCATACGAGTTTTTCTGCATTTGTCAGAAACTTCGGTTTGATGGCAAAATAACGTCTATACAGATATCATATTGTGTAAACAATTGTTTGTAGTTTTGTCATAGAAAGATTCCTATATTGTCGCACCTTGTTACTGCCACGTCGTGCTGAACGGTGTCACCACCAAATGGTCGTCTTGAAGCAAGCTGTTTGGTACAGCATAGTTTTTAACGAAAGCTAGTAATTTGTAAAATATTTACGAATTGAATTGGTATTAAAAGAGATCTACTAAAAATTATATTATATTATTCACAATTACATACTGTTACGACAATTATGGAACTTTCTCGAACAGTCGAGAGTGTCGTTGTACAAGTTTCTCGGCTAGCCGAGCAGGCGCGTGTCTCTGCCAAGGCCGTGTACTCAAGTACCTTTTAGACTATTCGGGAGCAGCTGTAACTACGCAAATTATTCCGGCTTGGAAAATTATTCTGGAACATCTGCAGCCTATATATAGGCAACAGCGGTCGCCTTAGTTAGTTAGAGTTGGGGATTTATTCAAGTGCGGATTGCAGTATAGTGCCGAAGTGATTATTGTGTTATAATTAGTGCGGAACTCTATCAGCTTACATTATTATTGCGTGTAGACAAATATAACTAGAATTACTGTATGATAGTATACTGTTGATTTTGAATCGTAATTTGTGATCCATTAAAGCTGGTAATTAGTGATTTAATTGGTGTTTGCATTTTGTTTGCACTGTACCATACGACGATCAGTGAGACAGTCGTAAGGATTTTTTTCTGTCACGTAAGTTATAACATAAGTTTTCTTTCCTGCACAAAAACAAACTAATAATATAACGTACTTCCAGAAGATATTTTATAAAATTATGAAGAATATACTATTATTACTTCAAGATACTATACAATTTTAAGATTTACTAAAAAGGAATGCGGATAAAAGACTACAGTAAACTCTTGATTATCCGCGGAATTGGGTGGGGTGATCGCCGCGGATAACCGAATTCCGCGGATGATCCACTATATGTCAAAAGAAGGGCAGAAAATAGTGAAATTACTTTAGTAACAGTAGCTGTTTATTTAACGTAAAGCACTACAGTTAAACACGGTTAAACGCTCATCAAGGATCTTAGTGAAAACCGCGTATTAAGCGGGACATTACCAAGTACCAATACATACATAATGAAACTGTGTAACTAATAACCACATTTTTATGCCGTTTAAATACTAATTCACATTAACTGACATTTCGTCAGACAAATTGTCTTCTGTGTATCATCGGTGTATTATCCACACTGAGTGTTTCTTAAGTTATTACCTATATACGTACAAATGTTATATAGGCCTATACAATAAATGTAAACGTCTCCCACCTTTTCATGCGCAACAGTGATTAGATTCAGGAATAAATTACCGCAAAAGTATGAATTAAAAAAATGTCACTGAAGGAACTGCTGACTTGTTGGTAAACATCATAATGATAGGGGTACAGTTTTTCTAAAATAAATTTTCTAAAAATATATTTTCTAAAAATTTATTTTCTAATAATAGTGATTTCTAAAATATTATCTTATATTTACTCGTAAATAAGTGATTTCTAAAAAAATCATTTTCTAACAATAAGTGATTTCTAAAAACTATTTCTATGGATTTTAGATAGAAATGCTGTTAAAAATCTGTCGGCCAAGATAGAGTGCGCACATGTTTTTTTCACTTATGCGAAAGTCTATATAGACGCATTCTATCCGACGGCTTACAAAGTAGTTATAATAAGTAAACTACCCCTTTCCCTTAAACGATCTTCACCAAAAACAACAGGTCTTGAGAACTCTACAATTTAGGGCAGTATGCAAAACATTATTTGATTATGTTTGAATTTGCGGCTGTTATCGTTTGCCATAGTAAATACCATTGTTAAAACATAAAACGGTACAGGTAAACTACCCCTTTCCCTTAACCGATCTTTACCAAAATCAACAAATCGTGAGAACTCTACAATTCAGGGCTGTATGCGAAACATTATTTGATTCTGTTTGAATTTGCGGCTGTTATCGTTTGCCAAACAAACAAAATTACCCTTGATAAAAAAAAACCGTTGCAGGTAAACTACCCCTTTCCCTCAACCGATCTTCACCAAAAACAACAGGTCGTGAGTACTCTACAAATCAGGGCTGTATGCAAAAAATTATTTGATTCTGTTTGAATTTGCGGCTGTTATCGTTTGCCATAGAAAAAAAATCTACACACACACACACACACACACACACACACACACACACACACACACACACACACAGACACTTTTCGGAAAACGACTTTTTTCATGTTTTGAGTGTAGTAGAATCAGAATCTGCAATAATCTCGAACACGATTTTTTTTGCCATCACCATACTTCCATTCCTTAAGGAATATGGAAGTAAAATTATGAAGAGTTCGTTGAAAACAACAATGTACTTACGTATTTACGGATCATAGGCCACAATGTAAATTATTTCCAATAATCAAACCTTATAAATTATGTACAAATAATCATAATTATGTACAAATGTTTAGGAATAAAAAGGTATTAGAAAAATAATTTTTAGATTTTCAAATTTATTAGAAAAATTATTTATAAATTAGAAATTATTAGAAAATTAATTTTAGAAAAGCATCTTTAGTAAAAATCGCGTTTTTTTAAAAAAAGGATTAGAAAATATTTTGTATAAAAACTGACCCCCAACGATCACAAGTGGTAGTCAACGTCAGTATCCAGTTTTTCGTATCCGTTAACAAAGCTAGTAGAGTGAAACGGCTTTCAATTATACCGCGTAAACAAAGACAAACATAATGAGAAAATTAAATATGCTCAGTAAATGTTCCCGCAGTCGCAGTAAAATACGACTCATGGCAGCCACCCTGTCGAGAGACAACCAATACTGTAACTGTAGGTGAGCGATGATACACTCCGTCCCTCGGACATAGCTTTACATAACTTAAATAATTTTAAAACAATATTGTTTACGGTAGTTAATAAAATGGTGTATTAAGATTAGCGGAACTGAAGCTATATTATTCAGTCGAATTTTATTTCTGCTTATAAAAAAAATCCGCTGGTTGCCACGGATAATCCGTAATGCTGATAAACCGTTCGTGGATAATTGAAAACACTGTGTGGGTATGTGTGTGTTTGCGCGCCAGATGATTATTTTATTATTACTACTTCATTTTAATTAAATTTACAATTTTGAAATCTGTATCATTATAAGTATAAATTTCAATTTATTATTTATTTATCATTGTGTTTCTATTAGTTCTATAAGGTTTTTCAAGCATACGTTTTTTTTGGCTTTGTAGATTTGTTTTAATAATGTTATATTGTTTTAATTAATGAAACATTTACAGCAGGTTTATATGTTGATACTTTTAAATTTGAAATCTATAAAAATGAATCTTAATTGAATAGTTGTGCTAACCGTTAGTTTCATATGCAGTTTTGCACGTTGAAACATCGATGCATTTTTAAAATCCTGGTCGGCCAAGACCACTGCACACGCTTAACAACTTTCTTGCCTTTTACAGCGAGATGTACAGGTACATTGCTTCCTACATGATTAATTCAAGCCCAAGTACAGTATAATATTAGACAAAAGTATTGCACAAAAATATATTATTTTTCACAAATACCTTAAGTATCCTTCTCAAGAGTATATCATAGTTTCCGACAAACGAATAAACTTAACTTCATTGCAGAAGTCTGAAATAGTTGTGAATATTCATACTACAGAAATTTGAAAACTTTAATAGTTAATATTGTTACGACGGTCTAGTGATCGTCGTATGGTACAGTGAAAAACTAAACACAAGACACCAATTAAGTCACTAATCACCAGCTTTAATTATCAACAATTAAACAGTTTGTAATTAACAAGACAGTCTCTTACAACAAATCAAATAAAAACACGCAATAAAAATGTTAACTGATATAAAACACAATTGTATTACAATCGTCCCGCACAATTATAAAACATGTAACAAGTCTGCACAATACTCGAACCGCACTGAGATATCGCAACTCAAACTCACAGAGTTTCGCCCGAGAATAACTGAACTGAACGTCTCTGAGTACTTGTATTTATACCCCGCTGAGGTTCCAGAATATTCGCTAACTGCACGTCAAGGAGGCAACCAGAAAACACCAGAACATAATTGGTTGCGGCATTATACGCAGCAGGCGCGGACCGGTGAGTCCCAGAACAATCTCGCAACGCATGTCGAGAATCACGTACGCACACAGCATTACAGCCGGACTCCACTGGATCGTTCGAGAAACACGTAGATTGTTCTGTAACGTCGTAACAATGTAAACGACCTATAATAATATTGTATTACATTATATGGAGAGAGGAGGCCCATGGAACGGACTGCGGAAGAAGTGTTGCAAAATAATTCCATAGGGCGAAGAAGTGTTAGTAGAGAGCTTGGAAGAGATAGGAGGATAGCCTATAAATCGCAACACGGAAAGTGACTAATCCTTGACTGTGCCAAACAAAATATTAAAAAGTTGCAATACACCCAATATGCCTACAAGTGTTGCACAAGGAAGGAAGAGAAAAATATGAGAAGAGTGAAAAGAAAGTAGTAATAAGAATCTTTGGTTCAAGAAAAGTCGGTAAATAAGACGAGAAATTTCACTAAACTAGATCAAATATTTTTAAAAGAAATATTTTAAAATGTTTTGGAAGAAATTATTGGTTTTACAAAACCATTAAATGAAGAGAATGTAATGGTAAACCAAAATTTGATGGACGTAATGAGGACAGGAATAAAAGTCTAAAGAGAAAAGTGCCAAAACAAGAAAAACGAAGGCTGATACCCTGAACAAAAGATGGGTACAGTCCTTTCATGGATTCAAAGACTAAAATAATTACACTACAGCACTTCTAGGACTGTCGTACTGTCACGAAGGTCACACCGATCTGTTCAGTGGAACAGACATGCATAATGTCAATAACTGACACCAATGAAGTCGCTAATTACAAACTTTAATTATACACAAAGAGCATTTATAAATCAACTAAGCCCACTTATGAAATAATTCAAGTTAATGTTTCCAGCAACAAAAATGTCACTTTATTACAATTTTGCACTAATTAACACAATAATCTCTCTCCTATGGCGCTACAGCCCAAATCGAGCCCTGGTCTCCACCAATCTCCGCCTCCAATCCACTCTATCCACTGCAACCCTCCTCCAGTTTCTTATCCCCATGTCTCTCGCGTCCTCTGCAACGCCATCTTCCCAACTCTTCCTCGGTCTACCTCTAGGTCTCGTTCCCTCCCATGTACCCAGCAAAGCCCTCTTAGGGTTCCTGCCACCCTCCATTCTCATAACATGTCCGGCCCAACGCAATCTTTGAATTCTTATAAATTTTGAGACTGGTATCTCTTTATATATTTGATACAGTTCGTTGTTGTATCTCAGTCTCCATGAGCCATTTTCTTGTATTGGGCCTATAATGCGTCTGAGGATTTTCCTTTCAAAGGTGTCTACTCTATCGACTGTTTTCTGTGTGATTGCCCATGCCTCACACCCGTAGCATAGCACCGGTCTGATGACAGTCCTATATATTTTCATTTTTGTTTCCCTGTGCACATCCCCAGACCTAAATGATGGCGGCAATGTGAAGTACGCCTTGTTAGCCATGGTGATCCGTCTTTGGATCTCCGGCTCCTCGGATCCAGTCTTTGCTAGATTCACTCCGAGATACGTGAAATTGTCCACCACCTCAATTGTGTCCTCCCCTATCTCGATGTTGTTATGAACCTGGTAACACAACAATCGCTTCTCAATAAACGGTAACAGTCACTGCGAACCGCACTAGTAAATCGCCAGGTATAACTGGATTCGGCCGATTTAAACCTCCGCCGCGTTGAGATAGCGGGCCTTGACGTCGGTAGGGTAGTTGAATAACGTCCGGAAGGGGCAGGACGTTACGCGATTCTGCCGTGCAGAATAATCTCCAAACGACTCGAACAGAATAACGTACGCGCTCAACAATGCGGTACTATTTATTTCATCAGCGTAGCAATACTACATTATATTACACTACAGTACTATGTTATACTGTAACAAATATCGTTCAATACCGCAAGCATATTACACGTAATTGTAAGATAAAGTTAGGCTAAAGAAAAATAAATAATAATTTATATGACGTTTATCAAAGCTGATTGCAGCGGTTTAAGAGAATTCAGCGAATCTCTAACGAGCGCCCAGATACGGTGACAATGTTTTATCGTTTTAACCGAAGTATCCAGCTCGGGACGGCACTTGTAGTCACAACTGGAAATATAATGATATTCTGTTTACTTCTGTCCTACGATCGCTACAATCACCGCAACAGGATTCTTGACCTTTTTCTCAGACGTAACGAGAGAATTGTATGTACATTAGTTTCATTTATTCATCTTAACTTATAATTACGGTGAAGGCTAGTAGTGAATGGAAAGTTTAAATTACTAGTCGAGAAAAAAGTATATAATATTGTTGCCTCCCAGTTGCCGTTCTGTATTCATCTACTTACCTGCAAAACTCAAATAAGAACCAGTTGTATCGTCCTCTATCCTCTGTCAGTCACAATCCGCAGATCGGAGGGTGGCCATTCCATCTTCTGATCTCACTGATAATCGGCCTTTCCTTCTGTCCTTCCAAACCACCTTCTGCCACTTATCCTAGAACCTCTTCTATAGTTCTGTAGTCTTCTCCTAGTATGTCGTTCATCATCTGTATCTCTATTAAAGTTTTACTTTATGACTAATTAATTTTGTGTTTTGTGCTTACACGTCCATTAGTTAGTCATAAAAAAAAGAAAAATGCTCATTTAAAGGTTTATAGAGACATAGGGCTTCTTACTGTATACTTACAAGTCTTACTTGTTCTTACAAGTCTGAGAATTGTGAACAACCAAAGATATGTAAGCAGGACTTATTCTTGTATTCTTACAAGTCTTACAATTATATTTGTTCTTACAAGTCTGAGTTGTACAATTCTGAATAACTCAGAGATATGTCAGTAGGATTCAAGGTTCCTAGAAATTCCTGGTTTATGTTAAGTGATGTGCACGAGACAGGAGACTACGTAACGACGACACAAGTAGAGAAGTAAAAATTTCCTCAATAAATTACAAGACTGACGAATCTCGCGTATGTAGAGAGAACGGTGATCAGATAGACCAGGTAACCATTATTCTGTAAGCCAGTCAGGAAGCGAGAATGGTGATAGTTGAAAGAGCTGATCAGAACACCTGATCCTTGAATAAATAATAAGAAGGCGTTTAAATTGTTTCAATACTTTCTGTTAATCAAATCTAACAACAGTGAACCCAATTGCAAATAAGCTCAATACAAATAACTGAAATTTTAAAACAAATAAAATGATTGGCTAATATTTGTAACATAAATTAAAATAACAAATAAAATCTCGCTTATGGTTTCAAAGTTTATTAAAAATTTGTAAAATTATACAGGAAACAGACGACTGAACATACTTTGCCTTTTATAAAATCTTGAAGAGTAACTTAACGACGTTGCTCGTAAGCTTTTGTGGTTTTGCACTATTAAAAGCAACACTTTTCGTGTCTAGTATACATTTAATTTTATTTAAATAAAAAATGTTACCCCGGAAAGGCAGTTCAGCATGTGGCCAGTGATACTCCTCACCTTCCTGTAATTAACTAATGTATTGTAGACACTTACTTTTACGTGAGTTTTTCTTTAGTTGAAAACCCCATTTAGATGTCGTGTTGTTGCTGGTATAACTTGATTAGCAGCAAAAATAACACACGACCAAACCTACCCTAATATAGGTTGACCTCACTTAATCTAACCCATCACACTAATATTTAAAATTATAGGCTATAAATAATTAGGCTTCTGTTGGTGTCAGTAATAATCGTATATACTTTCTTGTTAAAGATATCGCATATTAACAGCATAACGTCTTTTGCAATAATACGTTCCATAAATGTTTATACTTTTATGTATGACTTATTGTCAACGTGTATTGCTTTATAAGAAGCTTATTATAAAAAAAAAAGTTTCAAATCTATTAGATTAATTAAACAAATGGAAAACACAAAGTAGAGAAACTTTAGGAAATGTTCTTCTATTAATAATATATGATGTATTACTAAGTAAAAGTGTGTGTGTTTTGTAGACTTCTGTAGCTCGCAGCGTAGGCAGGTTTCAGAATGCGACTGAATTCTTCTTGTCAATTTATTTGTCAACGTTCTGACAGAAAACGAAGAAGCCGCGATGTATTTACAATAACTATTGTTATTTGTGTACCGCTGTGACTAAACATAATTATAAAATCTATATGAACAAAACCAAACAAAATTTTAAAACGTAATTATATGGTAAAGAAACGTTATTTTTGTTAGAATAAATATAAGTCAAAGTTTTTGAAAGATATACTTTCTAAACTTTACCAATTTTATTAGTTACTCGACGTTTTGGAAAAGCGACCGCCCAGGATCCGGCCTGTAAGCAGTTTTGTATTGTCAATGTTGGTGAATATTTAATTAAACTTTCGTATAATGTTGTGAACATCAGTTCCCTGCCTGTTCGGTATGCGACATTCAAACCAGTTCCGTTTCGGTACAGTTAGTTATTTTCGTATTGATCTGATGTGACTTAAGTCTTCAGAAATTATTAAATTATATATGTTCAGTTTTATTATCACTAGAAGACAGCGCGTTAAACAACTCATTAAATTTCATTACTGCATTTATTCCAGGTTATTTATTTTTGTCATCATAGTCACGATCACATTATTGATTAGATACGTTTAACGTGGTAATAATGTTTACTCCCATATACCTACCAATAATATTTATACCCGATAAAATTTATAACTGGGAAGGATTAGCACTAAAACGAATCCTCACATGTTTGCTACATTCAAAAACAAAATGAATTTTGTTTTGTGCTGTATGTTAAATTTGTTCACGTATATGCTCTGGATAAATATAGGCAAATATTTTAAAACTTGTGTTTTTCGTGCACGATGCTTAAGAGGTTCCCAAAATAAACACGACAATTATTCTTCACGTTGTTTTTTTCACATAGTGCGCGGAGGTATTCATCATCTTTTTGTGACCGGATAAAAATAAAACGTTTGCTCTGTAACAAATGTAAGTTATAAACTATGTTTTTTTCAAACAAAAGTCATTTTAAAAATCAATTTTTTATCAGTAAATTAATAGTTGTATTTTGAATCGCATGCTAGTGACGTATCAAATGTGTTTGCTATTTACAAGGCTGCACGTGACGACAAAAGGGAAACGAAAAAAGTACTGCCGTTACTCCGTACATCCGAGGAATTTCGGAGAAAATAAGCAGAGGTCTAAGGAGGTGGTTTCCGAACTGCCTTTCTTTCCCGTAATACAGGCAACTGTGAAATGCTGAGTGAAACCGTACTAAGTATTTCTAAATTAGATACTAAGAAAGTAATATACTAGTTTTAAAAAAATATTAGTTTTTCTAAGGGAGGGGAGAAGTGGAAGACCAAATTTTATAGGTCCGGAAAATTATCCACTAGCATTGCGCATGTTGTAAAGCATCCAGGGAAATTGTAGGACGTTCCTTTTGTGAGTCTGTTGTTTTGGTTTGTTTTTAGTTTCATTCATTAATATGTAAAGGGTGTTCCTCGTGGCTGCAACCAGGCGGTTATATCTCCAGTTCCTCCGTGTCCATAGCCCTAAAACCAATAACCTCCTCATGTAATCCAACCAGTATCTCCGAAGCCTTCTTCTTTCTTTCCTTCTAACGATACTTATTTTTATATTATATGTTTTAAAAACATTTTACTTTTCTAGTTTGTATCCCGTTTTTACCCGTTTCTTAGCCTTCCAAAGCCTGTACGTCCTTCCTTTTTTTTCCAACCAACTCGTTCTCTAGATTTTCCTCCATGTCCACATTTCCACGGGGTCTAGTGGATTTTTCGTCTGCTTACTAGCATCAAACGTTTACTCTTTTAGAGTAAAGCACTTCAAACAAACGTTCATCATAAGGACCGCCTCCTTTCACTATCTATAGGCCTATACCTACTCGTCAGTACACAATATTTAAGCGACTCGGAAAACAAATTATTATTGATAAAAATGATAAATTTTTACCTTGTGGCCTAAACAAGCTTTCTATCAGAGTTTTGTCAGAGGCTGCCGCTAAGAGCGCTGTCCGTTCTGCTTTTGGTCACTGCGCCATCGTTCAAAAGATCGTTGTGTGTGTGTGTGTGTGTGTGTGTGTGTGTGTGTGTGTGTGTGTGTGTGTGTGTGTGTGTGTGTGTGTGTGTGTGTGTGTGTGTGTGTGTGTGTGTGTGTGTGTGTGTGTGTGTGTGTGTGTGTGTGTGTGTGTGTGTGTGTGTGTGTGTGTGTGTGTGTGTGTGTGTGTGTGTGTGTGTGTGTGTGTGTGTGTGTGTGTGTAATATGTTCAAATAGTATATGTTATTTAAATTGTGTCTGTTAGTTTAGGATGTTGTTTCTATGGGTTTTGTGTGTTTGTATATTTCTAGTTGTTCAAGAGTGTCTAGTTTTTGGCCTTTTGTGTATAAGTGTATGATTTCCATGTTGGTGTTTAAGTTTGTGTATGTGTGGTCTGCCTCGATGAGAGCGTTTAAATTATAAGGTAAAGATAAAATTATAGGTAAAATTATAAGATAAATTTAATCACTTTTAGTAATAATAATTTGTGTTCCGAGCCGGCAGTATTCTGTATAGTTAATTAAATAACAACGCACACGTCATGGACAACAAAATCCAGGAACACAATATTTGCTAAATCCAGGATGGTTTCTTTGCTAAGCGGGTACGTCACTGATACATGAGTTATATTCTGTATTCATATCCCCAAAATAGAAGAATTCCTTAAGTTGGGCTCCTTCGACCTTCCCATTTTTATGAATATAACACATTCGGTATCGATCCTTTATACTAGGGCAACCTTGGTTTTCAAGCTTCAGCAGCTTGTACACTTGAAATGATTTTAATAAATATAAAAATTGTGTGTTAAAGTAGAATACTTATAACGATACTTAAAGCGAATGACAGAACATCATGCAGTGCAAAGGCTATCCTGTAAACTCGTGTCTATATGATGAATATTTTGTCATCATATGGTCGGCTATCCCCGTTGCAATCAACTCAAGGCTTCATATGAGATCCCACATTGAAGACATCGTGGAGCTTCACTCTTCTCTTTTCTTCCACTGTTCCGTCCATTCGTTCAATCCAGTTCCCTTTCTCCTCTAATATAACCCGCAGAAAAGGTCAAGAGAAGTAACAACTATATATTAAGCAATATGTAAATCAGTTATATTTAAGTAACAATACAGTTATTTTATCACAAGCATGCAATTATTTCTTGTATAAATAACAATAAACCGAAACCTGCCTTACACACATTGTAACAACGGATTAAGAGAATGCGTTCGTTTTCATTGTTATTAGTTTACATGTAGATTTAAAAAGTATTGTATTAATCATGTAAGCATATAAAGTGGAGCGGCACAGTGGTAACTTTTGAGACTCATAATCTCAACGGCTATGCTGCGATCGTGGGATGGAGTCAAGCCTTTCCACCCTCTCACTGGAGGTATAAATCATACAGCGGTATTGTCTGCCATATCCGGGCTAGAGAAACAACCAAATCACGTAGGCCTAATGCTCGAAGAGAAAAGGAGAAAACATGTACAATGTTACATCACATTCCCACGATCGTTACTCTTTTTCGTACAGCTTTCTTCGCGTGCTTATTCCTTGTTCGCCACTCACAATGTCTTTAATAGTAAGTGCGTATACAGAAACTTCAGGTCAGTTACTATCAAAGCGACGAAATATAGATTTCAGTACCCTTCAGGGTTGACTTATATTGTGGCCACTAAAGCATTAACTATTGCCTTCTCTAGCCTTTACAGTATTACCAAATTCAGAAATGATCGCACGTCGTAACTGAAAATTTTGATAAGAAATAATAGTTACATACAAAAATTCTTCACGTTTATGATTGTCCGATATATACTAATGTAACAGACATTAAATATTGCGTATTAACAGTGATGGAATTATTAAAACAAGTCACCGATTGTAGATGTTGGTATGAATAACGCGTCACACAAAATACCACAGTCCGATAATGCACGCGAGTCGCAAATTCACAAATAACTAAAAACACTTCTTATCGCTTCAATTTGCCGTAGGTACAACTGGCTGGTTGCATCCAGAACATCGCCTACGTAGTATACTACGTCACAATATCGCCTAGATGTCAGTAGGAAGCCTTTCGGAGGCGTAGAAACGTCAAGAAACTGCGACAGCGCTGCGTTATCCTGCTGCTCAAGCAAAGCGTCGCTTATGACACGCGTATTCCTACAATATCAGCGTAACAGTTTGTTTTCTGTTCGGCTACGAGGTTAAACATTTAAGATTACTTATAGCTTTTGAAAACGAGACGAATCGAATCCGATTAGGAAGCTGCTCGTTTTGCACATCAAAACATCTCCTCTCTGGTCTTGAGCAAAGGACTGTTCAATCCTAATCAATCTCTTCTGCAATTGAAAGATGACTACTTTGGTGTCCTCCAAGTTGTCTGCTACTTGCTAATTTCTTCACCTGCTTCACCCCACTCCCCATCGCACCGTGAGCAAACTGCCTGCTTCTCCTTCTCCTTTTCGTTCTCCCATCTGTTAATGTAAACATTTAAGGATTATGTCCCATAGTATATCGTATTCTCATCCAAGTCTCCTGTTTGTGGCTTACTAAGTTCTTCTTTTATCATTCGCTCGACTGAGAACTTCTTTATCAATCCAGGATATTCTCGTCATACTCTTTCAAATCTTCATTATTCTTGATACGCCTGTGTGCCCATTTTTTTAATAGTCCATGTCTCTGATCAGTATAATGCCTCACCCCACACACCTTGTTAAATTCTGACGCAAGATGCAAGAAGCTCTTTCTTTTGCTGAAGAAAGCCCACTTTAATTATAAACTTACGTTACCCGACGCTGTAGTTTCCAGCAGTCGCAACAAATCACTCACGGTTATTTTAAAATTCTACAGCGCAGGCCCGATAATTTGTCTTTAGGCTGGCGTGTTAATTGGTTTCCGCGTTGAAAGGAAACCCGACGCCAACAGCACTGATCTCGTATCAAAGCATAACACGAAATTACGGCCGCAGTATTGTGTCCTTACTAATGACGTCCCTCCATTCATAACTTTAACGATACCTGGAAACACCATTCTTGGCCAGTGTCCAATTGGCATAATGTGTATTATGCTGTAATGGATAGTGTCATTAGGTAGATACTACCAGTAGGTCATACAAACTAGCAACTTTGAGTTGTTCGCCTGTAATTAAACATGTTTCATTCAGTTATTATTAAACTTTTATTCATTTCAACTTTGTCAAATTTTGTTGCTTCCCTGTTATAAACACTTTTTTCTCGAACGAGGCCTTTCGGTTTCGCAACCATTATCAAGTTCTTCCTAAAACAGTTGCGAAACCGAAAGGCCTCGTTCGAGGAAAAAGTGTTTATAGCAGGGAAGCAACAAAATTTGACAAAGTTGTGATGAAGACTGCTAACATAGAGAAAATAACTGATTTTATTAATTTCCTTACATACATTTGAATCTTACACTCATTTAAATTTTCGAAATACATCTCACTTCTTCACAGATGCCATCTTGAATCATAGGAAACCGGCCTTCATGTTACATTCTCTCACAGGCATACGTGAACTATAGTCGTCATATCATCATCATCATCATCATCATCGCAAACTTTAATTAAAACGCAGAGTACTGATCACTAAAATCGATGACCATCTCTAGGTGTACAAAATCATGTATGTAAACAAACGTAATATATATTTGGGATGCATAGAGCAGTCGGACGTTTTGTCAAAAAACCGCTCCTAGTGCAAAGGTTCATAGTAATTATTCGTACTCTGAACTTTTTTCTGAGCGTTGTGCTTCCCGATTGTGCTTGAGGACCGTTTCCACTTGAGCAGACTTCGTGGATAAATATGCTTTGTCTTATGTTTTTTGTTTTTTGTTTTCCTTTAATTATACTTATATTTTCGTGTTTCGTTTCAAAATAATTAATTTTTCGTCACTGCAAATCAAGCGTGGATCCAGGGATGAAAGAGGAAATCCCCTCTCACAAATAGTCACTTCAAACTAAATTTTTTCGTCGCCTTTTGACTGTAGAATGGTTTTGTTGCTGTGAATATGATAAAAAGAATTCATATCACGTTATGTATGTTCATGGTTTTACTCTAAAATTACTTTACATTGTATCTGTACTTTACCACCATGTTAATTTTTGATCGATACATAACTTAATTCAGTAGTGTGTATTTTAAACTGTAAGTGAATAATATTAAAAGAACAATAGACTTACTAACAGATATAATTTTGTACTTGTAGGCCTACGTTAATAAATTTATTTGTTTACTTATTTATTTATAAGGTTGCTACAACAGCATCTGTCACTACCGACAACAGAAATTATAAAAATGAATTTGTAAATCATACAGAAATTCTCATACAAATGCAGTAACATATATTAAAGTAGAAGGTGCTTATTGAAGACAAACATTGAAAAAAATACACAGCAACTGGTACGATTTAAAAACTACATTAAACATTTGTTTAAATACCAAATAATAAAAATAAATAAGATAAATAAAAATAATTAACAACTAAAAAAAAAAAATTTGTTTAAATAATGCAAACTTATTTTGTTGATAATAACACACTGTATTTTTATCTTCACTCATTCCTATCATTTTATACTTTAAACTATTAAAGAATGATCCAACTTTTCATATCCCCCAAAGTCAACTCTCCTCCCCAATTTCTTGCTGGACCCGCCCCTGTTTGCAAATTATTTGAGGCAGCCAGTTTTAAATTATTACATTAAGTTCGTAGTACACGTGAAGACGATCGCAGATTATTTATGACCGAAACCTTGCGTAGTTACAAATTTAACAATCGTAATAGTCTGCGGTAAGTCTCCGGACAATAATTACATACCATCGAAAATTGGGTTAAAAACGAATTATTTGCTTTGGATCGTATTTGTTAGAAGTATCGTTTCTTTTGTTCCTGCACGATTTATCTAATTGTTTTTAATAATGTATTTTTTCTTCACGTCATCTCCCGTTCTATGTCAGTCGGTGAGCTGTTTCTTCTATTCGAACTTAAATTCTGAGACCTCCGCTTTCTTCTCACACGGCACTTTGGTAAAATCCGACCTCATTTTTAATCCGTTCACTTTATGGTGTAGCTCAGCTATTAAAATTGCCTGTAAAATTTCTTACCCATGAAATTGATAGGAAGCCTTAGCATGACAATAAGCATCTGTTTGTCAAAAGGGTTGTTGTGGCGTAGTAGAGTTCTCAGACAAATCACAGTCATAATACTGAGTGCGTAGCCGAAGTGGACGCGTTTTACAAATCGAGACGACGCGGCAGTCGTATTTAGTAAAATAAGACGCGACTCGACTGCAGTGGGAAAAAAATAAGAATTGCAAACGAACTGGGAAGGCGTATTTCTAAAACGGAACAATAGAGAGATAAGGATTGTGAATTGGAAGCCAATATCTGTTCTCGGGATTTATAGTATAGTATTCAAGCAATTCTGTCGACGACAATTGGCATACTGTCTGCCACGCCGTTGCTTCTAATATTTCTTCTCCTACTTAACAGTAATGTATGTATAATCGATAGGCTAGTTTGACAGGGTTCGTTGTATTAACGCGGCCTCTACAGTAGCAATTATAGACAAACAACAGCAACACTTTACGCAACAATATCAGTTTCTAATTCATAAGTCCATTGTTTTCTTTAACCGCAAGATGTGGAATTACCTTTACCGTCATCATCACTATCATCATTGTCATCATCGTTACTAAGATTCAGTTTCTTTTCACGTTTCAAGAAGAAAACTACCTCTTTTACGTCCAATATTTTCCTTTCATTCGCTTGTTTATATTTCAGCAGAATTTTCGGTTTTTATGTGTCCTCTGTTTTCAACGAATACAAGTGTCTGACTAGGGAACTGTTTTAATTTGATGTTGTTACACATCTTTGTGTCAATTGTCTATAGTCTTGGCCCCAATGGACGCACAGTTTTGATTTTACAGCTAACTGACTAAGTTGTGTTCCGGTTATTAAGCAATTGTTTGGCATTACACAATGCACGATTAAGAGAGAGTGAATTAAACTTTGTGTAAAGAATAAGATATACTGTTAAATTATTGGTAGTGTTACAGAAGGATTCTGCAAGGCTGATGTGGTACAGAACTTTCAAAAACTGTCATTAAGAGTTGAAGATCATGACAGTTAGATGAAGATATTGGTTTCGTGTTCCATGAATTTTCATCACTAGGTGCACCGGTAAAGTTGAAAAAAGAACAAGAAACACCATGAAGGTTTGAAAGGAAGATTGAAAGACGTGTTTATGGCCCGGTTGTAGAAAGTGACGAATGGAAAATAAGAAATAACCAGGAAATAGGCGAGGTGTTGAAGCACGAGGCACTGTAAGAATCGTAAAGGCTCAACGAATACAATGGCTAGATCACCTAGAGTGGATGGAAGACCAGCATATGCCAAAGAAAATCTTGAGGGGCAAGTCTATAAAAGCAGAAAGAGGAGCCGACCTAGGATAAGATGACTGTATGATGTGCTGGAAGATCTAAGAAAAATGAATGTGCTGGATTACGCTTAGATGGCAAAGGATAGCAGATTTGTGTTGGAAGCCAGGGCTCACGTTGGGCTGTAGTGCTGTAGAAGAAGATGTGTCCTCAGTTTGCTATATATATTCTTCCGGCTTCATTTATGTCTCTTCATTTCTTCGTTCGGATAGAATATCTTTTATTATTATGGGAGTATTATTTCACTTTGTGAATCCATCATTTTTACCGGAAATCTACCTAGATGATCAACATATCTAAGTCATTTGAAAAATTTATTAAAGCAAGTTAGTTACATGTTTGAATCCAAACATACAGTTTTTGGTTTAACAAGAGTTTGAACACTGAACCTACGCTACTAAAATTTATGAAAAGTTACCCGACCAATAAATGGTATCCAGTTAAAAGATTAATCTGAAATGACGTTTAAATTTAAAAATACTGTAGACCAGACAATTCTATGCAGAAAGTTGAATTATTAAGGTATACGGTGTTTAGCACATGGTTGGTTTCCGACGTAACTTAAAGGAAAAATAATGTGTGAAGATTGGAAATGTTTACAGTGAGGAACGGGAAGGAAGAAGGGGTGTTCCCCCTAAATTTTATTTACAGGGGAAGTTCGTGATCTAATTTTATTTATTATTTATCTGAATGAGCTCTGCTTTCGTAATTTCAATGGTCATCTTACCGATTCTGCAAATGATACAGCTTTCATATATGACTCAAATGGCCTTAGTGCTATGCACATAGCTGTGGAACAAGTTACACAAATTTTTAGTTTTGGTTCTGGAAAAGTAAATTATTTCTGAATGTTCATAAAACAAAATATGTATTACGAGGACAAATGGATTTTCCAGTTCCTATCAAATTTCACATTGACTAACGTAATAATATAGCAACAGACTGCTATCTGATCAAAATATCAGATCAAATTACAACAGGCGCCCAAATATTTACGAGACAGAGTAGGTAATCAAATCCGGTAGAAGATTCATATAAATATAGGAAGAATGGTATCTATTTTCTCGGGAAAATTTTAATTTCTTAAAAAGTGTGTATCTGCAGAATGTTGTAAAAATCATTTATTTTTTCGTTTCAGTACATTTAACGTTGTTGTGGTTGTGGGACGTACGCGTCATATTTGAATCCTAAATTAACCTTACAAGAACATTGTATTTGGATTTTGCTTGGATAAACAAAAGACATAGTTTATTTTCTTTCTCTTAACAAATTATTATTATTACCTTTAAGACACTATTGTATATATAATGTACTTAAATATAATTTCAATAGCAGTGAACATTATGAAAAAATAAACATTTGACAATTAAGATGAGAAAATCAAAATCTTCTGACACACTAGCTAAAAAGGAAATTTATAATAAGTTCCAATATGTTTTGCATAATACATGTTTTAATCGTTTGCTTACTGACACAAAAATGTAAAAAAATTTCCTGAATGTTTAAAATCGTGGCTAATAAATAAAAACATCAGTTAAAAAGTAATTTAACCACACGACAGTCTATTAAAAACTACCAATGTTTCAATTACAACAACAAAAATGTGACTGATTTAACTACAGTAACTCGTACCAGGCGTGAATCCGCGGAGGGAGAAAAATAGGTAACTTCCCCTCCCTCTAATGGTCACTTCAGACGAAATCCCTTCGCCGTTTTGTGATTGTAGAATGATTTGTGATTGTGAATATACTAAACATTCATATCCCGTTAGATAGGTTCGTAGCTTTAATCTAAAATTACTTTAAATTTTATTTGTACCTTACCAGCATGTTAATTTTGGATGAAACATACCATAAATGAGTAGTGTGTCTTTTAAGCTGTAAGTGAATATTATGAAAACAACAACGAACTGACGAACACAGATATGATTTTATACTTCCGCGCCAAGAAACCTATTGTGTTGATAATAACACACAGTATTTGTATCTTCACTCATTCCTATCATTTATACTCTAGGCCATTAAAGAATGGCCCAACTTCCATAATACCCCCCCCCCAAATTTCTTGCCGCATCCGTTTCTGACTCGTTCCCATAATGTAGAGAGCAAGTAGAGAGCACCTGTAAACGACGCACTACACGCTCTACCAAACTGCCTTGCTCAGTCGTGCGGTCATCTAGCCTATATATTTTTATAGGCGCACAACGTGCAGAACACTCGACACCGTCGTGTAGCCACACATACTTTCGCCATCCACCGATGCAATAATAAAATTTATTAACAAAATTTATTTGTGTTAACATCCATCACTAGAATTGTCCATATCTATTATATTGATTGGAATTCGGATTTTTCTTATCCTTTCCTATAGCTACCGTTAAAATTCTTCTTCTTCTTCTTTTCCTTCAACATTTATTTTCCTTATTACAACGATATTCTTGCTGTTGCTATTATTACTGTTTTTTTAGCGCTATTGCACGTACTTCCTACCTAAAACTTTACCTTTCGTGATGTTCTGGGTATAGTTTTTATCAGTGCCCCAACAAAGGATAACCAAGCCTCGGAGCGGACTTCCGTTTCGAAGTCACGTCTACGGTACTTTTTGTTTGTATAAGCGTATATTTTATAGTTTTTAGCAATACACATCGAAATACATTACTCGTTATTTATAGGCTTTAGCAGAACAGAAAAAGAAGACATAAAATGTGATGTACATCAACGTTTAGGATATTAAGTTACGTAGAGATTAAATTATGTTTTCGAGTCTTTATTTTACTGACTTTAACTAATACTTAGTCAAAATACAAAGAAGGTGCAAACATGCAGTTTTTTCTGTACACAAAAAGGACAAGTTTTCAGTACTTCCTCTCTCATCGTCGATTTAAAATATCGTTTTATTAATTTAAATTTGAGAATCTCCTTTCACAATAGGCCACAGACAAGCGAAAATTTAAAAACATTGTGTGGGATGAGACTCAGTTTGGGAATGGATTTCTATCTGAGTACATGCTGAAGAACATCTTTGGCAAATTCGGAATCATTACCTCGTTACAAGCGAACCATTCTTAGGATCGAAAGCAAACAAATGACTGGGTATATAATGGAGATAAAGGGTTCTAGTGAAATTTTGTTAATACTATTGCAGGGCCCCCCTTCCATTGAAGCGGCTCTGAGCGGACCGTCCCCGTCGGCCCCTTTGACCACCACCTCTTTTCGTATACCTATTTTGGCGTACTATTATTATTTAATATTGGTTAAATTAAAATGGATACAACAAAAAACAGCAAATGATGACACATTTAGTGACGTCATGTCAATTACCTGACACTGTTTAAAACCGTTTACAAGTTAATTAACCTAACACAGAAGTTTGGAAATTGTGTCCATTTATCGATTCGACTTTCGTCGTGTTTTATTTCAACACGATACAGTAAAAAAAGGTTTCATAAATAGCAAAAATGACAAGAAATTAATACGTTTTTCAAAATAATTGGTTGGGTGCTTTGGCCTATGTGTAACAGGTGGGAGCTGTGGTCACAGAACCACAATTCAGGACTTTTGTAACACTATAGCTTACTAAATTTCATGCTTGTGTTTCCACAGCTTTTTAAACAACACTGTTCATATCGGTTACTCATCTATTCTAACTCCGATGAACTGGGAAGCTATGGCTAAATACGAAATACGTGCGGTAGTGAATACTACGAGAGCCTCGTACCTCGTAGAACGTTCTTTACAACTTTAGTTCACTGTAACGAACGCATTTTTTTTAACTCTAACCAACATCAAAAGACCTACTCGAATAACCTCGATTAAATCTGAAAAACATAAAGTTAAACTGTATTCAAAAATAAACTCATGTATTTCACTTGCACTCTGCTCTGAAGTCAGATGGACTTAAATTGCTATCGGGGTGTGGTGTTTCCAACAAACAAATATTAATATTTAGAACAGTTCGTATACAGTAATGTCATATATATATATATATATATATATATATATATATATATATATATATATAGGCTTATAGCGGATCTGAAACAAGGTTATAGTGGTTGTCCCTTTCTTCTAAAATGCTCCATAATTTTTGTTTAATCGATCAAAAGCTTTTTTAAAACCAATAAAAGATGAATATCTTTCTTGATTTTTGGATACCTTGTGTTTTCTATGATCATTCTTATGATTCATGTGTTATCTATGGATAGTGTACCTTACTTGGACTGTGTCTTTTTATTCAAGCAGTATATATGGTACGGCAATTACATAACGAAAAGTCGAAAGCGTCGTTCTACACTATTCTCGGCTAGCCGAGCAGGTAGCCTCTAGACTGTTCGAGCACATCTAACTACGCAAATTGTGCCGGCACGCCGCCAAAAGAATGAAAAATTATTCTACAACCCCTCCGGGACCTATATAAGTAACAGCGGCCGGCTTACAAGATAGTTAAGCCTGGCAATCTTGTAGACTGTGCATCAAGTGATTGTTGCGTGAAAAGTGATTATTGTGTTAGTGAAAAAGTCGTTGTTAGTGAGAAGTGATTAGGCTACTGTGTTATAATTAGTGCGGAACTGTAATAGTTGACATTATTATTGCTTGTGGACAAATGTAACTTGAATTACCGTATGAGAGTATCTTGTTGATTTCAAATTGTTATTTGTGTCTAATTAAAGCTGGTAATTAGTGACTTCATTGGCGTCTGTATTTTCTTTCCATTGTATAATACGACAATCTGTGAGACCGCCGTAACATATTCTCTAATTGCATGATGGATGGTGACATGATAATGTGACATAATGGGAGTCCCAAAACAATTAACCAAAATAGTCCAAATGATAATGAAAAAGTCAGAATAACTAAAATCAAATAATTAAACAATGTAAAATAAAGGTACAGCACAATAGTGTTATAGATAATAAGCCATGTATTGTATAAAATAAGACAAAACTTATGAAAAGTGAATAAGTGCAAAGGTGAAAAGTGAAAAGTGGAAAACAAGGGTGATCATTAATCACGCAGATAAGACTGTAAAGATCAATGATCCCTCTAATTATATTAAGTGAAAAAAGACCAGATAGGTCAATATAAGAGACACAACTCTTATAAGCATTATAAAGTGACAGACATACTAAATGTTAAAGTATAAACAAACAATTGTAGTAATGTAGCATTATATATTGAAAGGTTTTATTGTTATTTATCCCATGTTGTTTGTTGTTAAGAGAGAAGGCATTAGCAGTACTTAACCATGTTTATTTTTCTGTATTTAGGCCAATGCCAATAATTGTTATCATTAATAAATTATATGTAAAGAATTATAAGAAGGGTATTAAGCCTATAGACAAGAATAGAAAGTATATGTTACGACATAATACCAAAACATACTTAAATAGAGGCCTACATAAACAATATTAATGGTCCATTAATAGAGCCTAATGGTATGAAAATGAAAATGGTATTATGGTCAACTAAATAATTTATGTTATTGTTTGTTAATGAATGAATATAATCTTGGCCATGGAGGCAACATTTTTAGTTAGTAAGTTAAGGGTTTTGTGTTAATTAATAAACATTGTTAGAATAAGTTAAAGGCAAAAAATCATGTTATAATCTTTAAACAAATGTAATCAGGAAAAGGGGTTCAAAACAGAAAACCATTTCATAATTAATGTAAATTAGAAAATGATAATGAAATCAAATTTAAGGCCTATGCCGAACATGTAACAAAATAAGATAATGTCAGAAATAATTAAATTATCAAATCAATATTATAAAATAATAACAAAATAGGACCAAAATTTAATAATGGACAAGTCTTAGAGTAATTATGAACCAGATTAAATTAATCTAACAAAAATTAAGTATTGTATAGTGAATATAAGGGCAATATTATAGTCCAGATTTATAATTTTTGTAAAGGCGAAAGGACACCTAATATAAAGTTAACACACACAAAATTATATATCGAAATGTAGACCTTTATACAAGGAACAAAACTGTGTAAACTAATTTTAATTTAAACAAAAATTAACAAGGGAGTATTTTTTGACTGGTAAGGCAAGGATATAATTTCGGTACTATATGCCGCTTGACCTCAAGTTCATGCAAACTGACCAATCAAAAACGGAGTTTACTGGTCTAAAAACCGTTACTAAGACGAGAAGAAGGCATGATTGTATTGTTAAACGCCAAGTCGTAAAGATCAGTCGAATAGCTGACGCTTTGAGTAATAATAAAACAATCAATATTATACTCAATTAATGTTCCAAATGAAACCATAGAAGCAGTAAACACACCAGAAAACTTCTAAAAAAGATAAAAGAATAATTACTAACCGATGGAAGCTTAATTCTACACAAACACCAAAAAATTATAGCGAGGGGGCTGCTTGCAGTATTCAAGAAACGTAAATATAACTCCGAAGTATTTTCATTACCACACTACACATAGATCAACTTCACTAGACTATATAAACTACCTACAGTGATAATTGGAATAACCATTGCACATTAATACAGTGGTTAACGATAATAACATTTTATTTAAACAGAAAAACATTCTAACTATATGACGCTTGGTTAAGTAACCAAGACGGCCATCTTGTTTATTATTTCGTTTGTCAATGCTGGCAGAGTACGTTGCCGTAGGTGGTGAAAAACATAACATTTATACTTGTAGACGTTAGTAATTAAGATTTTTTATTTTATATGCAATTGTAATGTGTTGTACTCCTTTTAAAACAACATTTCTGACTTCTTAAATAGCCCAAAGAACCCTAGCCCTGAGGTATTTAATTTATATTAAAATTATTTGCAAACCATTGAAGAGCGGATTCAAATACGAATCGATACTAAACTGTTAAGGTCGATCCAAGACCGAACCATTTATGTTGTTTAACCATTGCGCTGAAAAAAATAATAAAACAAACCAATGATTACCAATACCAGAGTTGTCATTTCATGCCTGTGAGTAGAATAAGAGTTTGTTCACAGGTATTAGTGGGAGCGAGCAGGTACGCAAGGCGAATATAGCTTCGCCGGCGACGGAAGAAATAAACTAACCTACAACTGCCAACATACGGTTAGAGACGATCGCCGTGTCAACCAGAAGTGCGGGAAAATTTAAAAGCACTAGCCCACAAATACAAACACTTTCTCTCATAATAACAAATAATATTACAAGGTGGCGATTACAACCGTGAGGCATAAGATATTTAAACACCGTACTCACTCACAACAAACTGGATATTACAATATACATATATAGGCCTACAATAAAATAGGCCTATGTATGTATAATTGCATACAATTATGTGATGTATTCTTTATTTGTTACTTCTGCTATATCTTGTAAGAAATATCTATCAAGCTGTCAGTACACTCATTTCTTAAGCCTTATGTATGGTGAAATGACAACAGCCTTTATTAGTCTTAGGGTATATTCGTACAGAATATTTGTTACGGCTCCAAACAGATGGAGCCGTCTTTGTTTAATGGAGATTCCACAATGCTTTATAAGCTTTGCATTTATGTCATCTCGACCGGTTGCTTACCGTTTTCTATTTTATGTATTGCTTGTATGGTGGGCAGCTTCAGTATGGATTTATATTTTCGTCGTTTTCTTCCTGATCCATAGTTTCCTGCACTATTCTTTTCAAGTATATACCTCGAAAGTTTGTTACTTCCTTTCCTGTACCGCTTTGTATGCTATTAGTTACTATTGTTTAGTAACGCTACCATGTTCTATTTTGTTGATGAATTTTTCGCATTGTACCAGTTTTCATGTAGAATTTGTAAAATTCGTATGTTCAATCCCAAGGTTAGGTGACATACCGACTTCCAGTGAAAATTATTGTAATTAGTCTTATCTTATATTCATCCAATTCGGTGTTTTAAAGACGCATTTAATTTCTACGTACATTAGAGACTGATCAAATTGTTTTTATTAATTTTTGATCTCGGGAAGAGTACCCCTGTTTCTTTCTTTGGGTCCGACCCTGAGTATTTATGTGTAATTAACATCTGACCTGTAGATGGCATTGTGTATTTATTATACATTTAATAAATCGTTTATGAAGCTGTGATAATAATATACGACAGTCTCATGGATCGTAGTGTTGTTCAGTGGAAACAAAGTTCAGACACCAAATACAGTCACTAAGTACCAGCTTTAATTAGTCATAAATAACAATTTGAAATAAAAAAGGTATTCTCAACAGAAATTGAAGTTAAATTTTTCCACAGGCAATAATAATTGTCAACTATTATTCGAGTTCAACACGAATTATAACACAATAATCACTTTCAACTAATCCGCAACAATAACTTGATCCGCACTCTATAATAACGACAGGTGTAACTAAGCCGGCCGCTGTAGTTAATATAGACCCCACAGAGCTTCCAGAATAATTTTCCGTATTGCTGGCGGCATGCCAACATAATTTGCATAGTTAAGAGTGCTCGAAAAACTACTACTTGCACCTGCTCAGCAAGACGAGAAACGTGTAGAAAGTTTACGTAACTGAACCTGCCGCCATTTCTAGAATGTTTCATAATTGTCGTTGTCGTACCAATATAAATATAATTAGTACGTTATAGCCTATGTAATAAGGGTATAAATGAAATTAAAATAAAATGTTGACCTTTTTGTTTTAATTTGAATTTAATTTTTAAAACACGTGTCTCAGTCGAACCACTGAGGATGCCTCATCGCATATGGGCAAAACGTTTTGTTTTAAAACGGCGAGTGTTAAACCTAACAACAGTGTTGTTATTGACAAAAACCACGAGAGCTTACGAACGAGAGATTAAAATGTGTAATTAATACATTTTGTAAGGAAAACTAATGTTACCTATATTATAGTCTATACCAGTGATTCCCAAAGTGGGGGCCGCGGACCCCTGGGGGTCCGCAACAATGTTTCAGGGGGTCCGCGGACGCTTTTGAGAAAAAATAGAATACACCGGAATTTTCTCCAATTTTTGTATTCTAAATTTTGGAATCTTAAAACAATTAGTAGAAGATTCCAGTATTTTTTTTGGTGCAAACTAATTGTAATTGTAAAGTAATTTCAAACTAATAGCTTTAATGTCTTTAAATCATGTCGTGTAGCAGATCTGATCTGCTTGTCAGCCAAACCGACTAGAGCGTCGCATCAACGCAGAACTCCTCGCGCTGTTTACGTCCACGTATAAGCATTGTATCTAAGCAAAACGTTTTTCCGTGTAACTGGTTTTACGCCTAACCAGCTGGATTTCGAGACGTGTGGGGCTGGTGAGGTAGAGCCGATGTTGGCGAAGTTAAGAAATAAACTTGATGACGTAAGTGACTTAATTAAAGTTATTAGACATTAAACCTAATATTGCAGAGCTAATTGTTCAAAAGCATATTCATTGTTCACATTAAGCTATGTTTGATATAATTAATATTATAATTTTGCAAGTTAAGAGAATTTTGATTTTAATGCATTTTAATTAAAATATAAGAGTTTGTATCGTTCATTTTATTTCATAACTCAGACGGGGTGCATGAAATTTTTAATTTTTTGATGGGATGTTTGCGGACTGAAAAGTTTGGGAACCACTAGTCTATACGGTTTCAAATTCGCAATATGTTAATTAATTACGTTGATGTAATCTGTCTTGCAACATATTATTTTCGTTGTTATTAACATCTACCCAAAAAGAATATTAGTTCAATCACGTCCAAAGTAGAGATCAATTACTCTGTATGACGCTACGTTACTAAGGACAAGGAGGGTGCGAAAACCGACTGACATTATCAGTGAGTTAAATGAACACTGAACGGCTCGACAGTCAACGTGTTTACACCGAGCAGTGCGCACTGTTTCGTTGCGTCGTGTGTGTTTGTTCGGTACTTTATATAATGACTAGTTTTAATTTCACCGAATCGTCCTCGTGAAAGGATAAGAATTTTAGGACCTGATGATGGGAACTTGTTCTCGAAAAATATCGTATTAACGAAAATAATAAGTCGCAAGACGGATTACATTAAGGTAATTAGTTAATGTTAAACCTTTGAATATAACGTGTACCCGACCCTG
The DNA here is from genome assembly GCA_034769895.1 of Magicicada septendecula. NCBI lineage: Eukaryota > Metazoa > Arthropoda > Insecta > Hemiptera > Cicadidae > Magicicada > Magicicada septendecula. The sequence continues at coordinate 81,370,203 of CM068376.1, forward strand.
TATCCAGTGTTTTCAAAATGTATCTCGTATTTCAAAGGAATGTGTAACTCTCCTTTGAAACGTTCTTTAAATTAATAACAGACTTGTAATTTATAACAGAGTAAAAGTTATACATTTTTTCATCAGCACTGACCCAAAACGGAAATGTTGTTGAATTTAGTGACCACAGTAAAGTATTACATTGCAAAGACAGAAGGAAAACACAGAAATCAAAACGAAACACATTAAGGATTGCACAGAATAAACCAAGCAACTACTCTGTGTAAGGATTATATTAGTCAGTTGTGTGTCCTTTGTCCTGCAAGCACAAGACATCCGGAGTGTTATTAACAACGGGCAAAGCCCGGCGCCCACACAGAACTCGCGCGTAACTCTCGTGTCCGGCGTGTTCATAGTTTGTTTATGCGGTAAGGCAATTGTGAGAGGGTTTTGAGATTATTACGGTGACGAAACTTTCTGTTTAATTCACTGTTACCATCGAGGTCGTTACCATCAATATCGTCTCGCTATAGTAATTCTCATCACAGTAATTCTTCTTCTTCTTATTATCATTATTATTATGATTCTTATTAACAAAAGCGAATTAAAACATCGAACGCAGTTTTCGTAATTTTAATCGACATAATAACAATTAAAATATTCTGGATCCGTTTAAATAAACCCTAGTTATGTTTACAAGTCCACCAATTAAACATTTTTTAATGTTTGCCTCTTCTGACATTACCACGTGACGGGATTTTTACCTTTATTGGAAATATCTCGCAGGTGTACTTGACAGACGTTCTTGAGCGCCGAACCAACGAAAGAATTGCGTCTACTTAAATGTACGTATACCACAGCGAAGGGAGAGAAGACTACGCACGCGGTAACCGTTTGCTGTTTCACTTACCCACTATCTCTCTATGTCACATACTGCGCTTCACGACTCTTGCATGCTTCTTATGTTCTCGCCAGCCGTTGTACACGCTGAAACCCTGTAGGCTACTAAACTGCTGTGCGCATGTGCGAAATAAACGAAAACTTTGTTATTCTCGCTACGAGGTGTTTGTCCACTGCACATCTCAAAGTCAGTGTTAATAATCTATAATTAGGTCTGTATCTAATATTGTATATAAAAACTGCGGATTAACGTCAGCGAAAAACGTCTAAGTAGACAAGCTACTAAGACCGGAATACCAGTCTCCGGTTTCCCAAAACTTACAAGAAGAGAATGACTACATAACAGCCATATATTATATATCGATTTAAATACACGTGTACTTAGTTAATTAAGGTGAATTGAGTACACGATCAAGATATAAATTTATGCCTAGTAATAATAATTACTATTAAGTCATTATTATTTAATAACTTTGAATTAAATATCCTTCTACGTTGAGTGATTTAACATCCACAAGAAAATAATATTTTGTTAGGCATAAAAGTAACAATACAAATGTTAGAAACCTGAAAAAGTACGGTTCAATTCTATTTTTTCCAAGAAAACAAATTAAGTTGCAACAAATAGTATTATACGCGCACACACGTATTCATATGTTGTGTGTGTGTGTGTGTGTGTGTGTGTGTGTGTGTGTGTGTGTGTGTGTGTGTGTGTGTGGGCGCGTGCGCGTATCTATAATTGGTATGAGTTAATACTTTGTGTTACTTACTTCAATACTGTACTTATTTTGTGGTACTAGACATCAGTCAAGTTAACTTGGCATGTAAGGGGAATAATGCTGTCTTTCTTATCATCTCATACTCTTTGTCTGTCTACATTTCATTCCCTCTACCCCCCCCCTCTCTCTCTCTCTCTCTAAACACACACACACACACACACACACACACACACACACACACACACACATACGAGGTCTGACCGAAAATATCCGACCATTTTCCTTTTTGGATACTACGGTAGGCGGTTGCGCAACTCCACTGTAACTCGGTAGGTTTTATCTTCTAATATCACTTCACTCGTTCACTCAGAATTAAGCCATTAGTTCCATAGACAGCCCACGGTGTTCTTTAAGTTTTCTCTGGCTAGTGATTTCAGCAGTTTGAATTCTACGTCGTCATGCAGGATTCAGAATCCACGAGTCCCACCATCCTATCCTCATTTCTTTCCGAGTTGACGCTGTCTCTATATTTTAATTAATTTTATAATTGCTGACGATCTGTCTCCTCGCCTCTGCCGCCATTATTTGTGACGCAGAATTCCAACCAAATTATGGTTTCATGTCACTCCATATGTGCTATCAATAAAAGTCATTGTGGAAAAACGTCTGCCGTATCAACGAGGTTTTTTACATTTACTTTACATCGTTTACTTTACATTATTTTACATGCCCTATCAAAGTTTACTTTATATTTATTTACATTTTACAGTGCTGTACTATCAAGATACAGTTTTTGTTTGTTACACTTGAGACGTGTTTAGAGAACTAAGCCATGTAGATGTTCTGACTGGTGACGTTCCCTCTCTGTTGGTTGACTTATGGTACGTTTCTGTTCATGCGGGTTTTTACTGTCCTTATGATTGGATTCTGTTTAAAATTTTGTTCTGTATTTCCAACTTTTAGTCTTTTAAAAATTATGTCGTGTTTTTTATATTAATCTGTATTTGTTCAGATAGCAGTTTGTTTTTGGTTTTATGTTTACATGAGTGTAGGTTTCCCAAATGTTCATTATAGTGCTTTTGTCTGCTATATGTTTTGTCAGTGTCGTGTTATTTATGTCTCGGAATTCGTATTCTGTTTTTATTGCATATTAAATTAGTTTGTCGAACATTAAAATGCATACAAAAACCAAACATTTGCAAAGCTTACTGACGATTTAAAATTTAAATATTATTAGTAAATCTAACATGCGAAAACATACACAAATACATTTTGAAAATAAGCCTCACAACAGCTATTAATTAATATTAATATTAATACTAATATCAGCTATTAATGTATAGTAGTAAACAGCGAAGATGCATAGGAAGATTATGCCAGGAACTGTAATTTTAATACGCGCATATGAAAATTATTGTGTGTGTGTGTGTGTGTGTGTGTGTGTGTGTGTGTGTGTGTGTGTGTGTGTGTGTGTGTGTGTGTGTGTGTGTGTGTGTGTGTGTGTGTGTGTGTGTGTGTGTGTGTGTGTGTGTGTGTGTGTGTGTGTGTGTGTGTGTGTGTGTGTGTGTGTGTGTGTGTGTGTGTGTGTGTGTGTAGATAGGGGGAGTAGAGAGGAACAAGCAGACAATGTGTAGTGATATATATTGGCTTCAGGATCGCATCGTTTGTTCTAGTCTCAGAAGTGACATGGTAGCCATGTTAACACCGGCCGACCATTCTTCCTTCACTCCAGGGGTCAACGGTTCCATGTCTCCCTCGACTCCCGTACATATGACGCCACTCAAGTTGTTCCCTTTGAAGCACGAACAGCATTATCATGAACTTGGGTCGGTTCTCGTACAACAGAATTCCTCCCCTCTTCTTCCGTCCGGACTAGCATTCGATCCGACTGTAGCTTCAACGCTACACATCCCTGTTAATGCAGTGAATGCAAGAAGACGTTGAATGTAATTTTTCTCTGCGTCTGTTTTGACTCTGTACAACAGAGTGTCGTCTGCCAGTCGTATCGTCTTGGCTTTGTTTCTGCTTTCGGCGTGTTAAGGCGATTACCGACTTTTCAAACGTTTCGTCGCCCAGTTCCGAACGCGGAAGTCTGTTGTGTAAGTCAACCAGCGAAGCAAGACGTCTTTAAATAGGCATAACGTCTGACTAAGGACACGGCCGTGTAAGCCTGAAGCACGACCGTTAACACCGTATTACGCACTACCGCTCATTCGTTTTTGGCCTCACATTAAATTGTTTGGCTCTATCAGTTCACGTTTCGAGCATGGAAAGGGATAGCCTTCCAAAACAACTGTATGAGGCAAGAGTTACTGGGAGAAGACCCAGGGGCTGGAGAAGAGTGACTTGGGAGGACAATGTGAGATGGTCTCTACAGTGGCTGGGAGTGCAGTGGAATGAGTCCAAACCTATGGCCATGCAGAGACCACGGTGACGAGACCTTTGCTCAATATCTACACCTTGCGGTAGAAGAGGATTTGAATAAGAAGAAGAAGAAGAAAAGGATCTGTTTGCTTCATCTGATAATTCAACGAGTACGTTATTTCATATGCGACTATTCGTACGTTTTCCGGTTTTTAGTCAGTTTAGCCCTTCACTGTCTTTATCGCTTTCCCAGAGGCACTGAACTCTTTGCGACTTATCTGCGTCCCTTCTTTTGTATTCTACTGTGAAATTCCGCGTTGTAGGTTTTAAATCCTCTTTAACGTCGCCAAACATACCTAATCTTCTCGCTTTACATTCCATGCGTTCACTTGTTGACATTTTAGACATCGTATATGTTAAATCAAAACCGTTAAACCCTTTGAAACTGTAACTTTGGAAGTAAATAATATTCAAACTTTAGAACAATTTTTCCATTGTTGATATCGTTGTTTTCATAATGTGTTTGTACGGAAAGTCATAATAAATTATTAGCGAATTTCACAATATACTTCCACATATATACGTTGGTGTTTCCAACTGCCTAAGCAAATTATAAATTATCAACTTCCTAGTTGTTTTATTCTGGATTCCAAATTCATGGGCTGTAGTGGTCAGGAACTTTACTGTTGTAAATTCCCGGGCTCCTGTGGACAGGGGCTAGTGCGTTATAAATTCCTTGGCTGTTGTGGACAGGGATTAGTGTGGTGTAAATTCCTGAGCTGCTGTGGACAGAAATTAGACTGATGTAAATTTTTGGGCTGTTGTGGACAAGGACTGGTGAGTTGTAATTTCTTGTGCTATAGTGGACAGGAACTATAGTGTTGTAAATTCTTGGGCTGATGTGGAAAGGGACTAGTGCTTTGTAAATTCCTGGGCTATAGTGGACAGGAACTATGTGCAGGAATTTCTGTGCTGTTGTGGACACAGGGTCTAGTGAGTTGTAATTTCTTGTGTTGTAGTAGACAGGATCTAATGTGCTGTAAATTAATGGGCTGTAAGAGAGGACTTCCGCCTTTGAACTACTAGCCTATGTTGCGACAACTCCCTCTCATATTTTCCTTGGGCGGAGCCTTGTGGTCTTTTGCCCTCCGTGATCCTATGAGGGCTATTTTTGGTATTGGTACAATTTTCATTCTTACAACTTGACCAACCCATTGCAATTTCCTCATACATTTTCACTGGTACACACATTATCTCTCGGATATGTCACATCCTGTTTAATATGATACAAAATTAACTTATTAACGTAAGCAGCAAATGAGCCAGAGAGCTAAAAGGAAGACGAAGGGAGAATACGAAAGGGGGGTAAAAGAAAAGTAAAAATACGAAGTAGATTTTAATATCTCTGAAGAGGCAATAGTAGAGAAATGCTATGAGATAAAGATATAACTGATTGGTCTGAAGTAACGTTGTCAGTAGAAGCTTTTACTGTTGTATCATAATAACAGTGAGCCTTTGTTAAAAAAAAATCTATTTACCGAAGCATGAATTGCATCGCAAGTTACAAACTGTTAAAACATAAGCAGGGACACAACGACACAATACAGCGTACGAATTCATCTTTTATTTACCATTACCTTTTAATTTTTAGTCCATCGATATTTTGACGAAAATACATATTTGTTGTGCTCAACACATGTTAAACTAAAGGGTTCACTAGCGAATATTGATAACAGTTTCCTTAAAGAGAAATCCGAGTTGTCTCGAGAAGCGTGTGTGGTGTAACAATCGAGGAGGGGTATGAGCGCGCGAATGCGTGTTATCTCTGTTTTAAGTACAAGCGGGTTCCAAGACAAGAGTTATTTCGAGTTTCGTATCGGCTTTGGAGGGAGGCTTGCGTACGTTACATTAATGCAGTTAATTAATTATTAAGATAGTTTCATTGGCCGTCCCGCAGAGACAGTATCTAAGTCCCGTGCTTAATAGTTTGACAACAATGTCGCTTACCTGCTCCTTCCCCTATTGCTGTCCTTACAAGATTAATATAATTAAATACATAAATTGCTGTGTCTACGGATAACTTTATTGATCCCGTTTAGCGGCATAATTATTTTGTCGTAAAAAGGTACAAACAATAATTACAGACAAATTTGTCGCTATAAAAATACCTATAACTGTGGCTAAACGGTTCCTTAAAAACCTCTAACAAGACACAACACACTCAAGAACCAGTGACTACATCTATGTAACTGCTACGTTTCTCCTGGTTTTAAATCATCCTTTTACAACTTTCTAAGCACAATATTATTATGCGTGGTGACACCAGTCTTGTCCGTTGGTGGGGAATTTTATATTTACATTTTAAATACTCTTTTAGTTTATCTGTTTCTGTTTTACACATTTTACACATTTTCGTTTGCTTTATTGACAAAAACATGTTGAATAACAAGAACGATTTCTCAGTTTTAACTCGATAATTTGGCATTTTCCTGTCTGTCTCTTTCGGGTATGTCTCACGATAACTTTTGAATGCTTGAACCAACATTCGTAAAAATTGTCATCCGTATCTAGACTTTTATCTTACAACGAGTATTGTTTTTTATATTGATCCCCCAACAACACTATGGCAAAAATGTGAGAAGTCGAAATGTTGAAATAATCGCCAAAAATATCGAATTAAAGATAATTCCAACCAAACACTGTATATGGTGATCATATTTAGAAAAATCAAAATTTTAAGACGCCAGAGCCTAAAAAGGTGAATCCAAATTTCGAAGCAGTCGCAAAACTCCATGTGGGGTATCAAATTAAAGAGTGTTCAGTTTGAAAATACAGTATTTTAGGACACCAGGGTCCAAACAGGACCAAATATAAATATTTAGTCTGGTATAAGACTAAAAGGAATTTTAAACAAAATCCGAATATAGTGTTTACTCTGAACATTTCCAGCTTTAAGGGCATCACAAGCCAAAAATGTAAGTAAAAATTTTATGAAAATTGTAAAATATGTGGGGCTTTAATTTATGAGGGATTTTATTTAAAATAAAAACTCCTCTTTAATAATTTGTCAAAATTAATTTCTCTCAACATCCTTTATAAATTTTGGACTGCTAGCCAAACATTTGTAAGCTATATATGTAAAATGTTTTACATATTGTTCTCAGATATGAGAAGTATAAGGTACAGACTAATAGATATCTTTAGAAACATCTTAAAAGCTAGAACTGAATTATTTGATAATTAAGCATTATTGTTAAAATTTAACTAAAAAAAGACTAATTAAGTAGTTCAGAATGTTTAGTGTACGTTCTATGATTATCAGCTTTACAATAGTTGTTTTACTAGGAAAATAATAGCGCAATCGGGGTATTTGTAATGTGTCTGTTATTTGGAAAGTTATCTAATACTGAAACTTACTTAATAATAGATTTATTTTGTTCAAAATAGTGAGCGAGTTCTGCAGCTGAAGGAGATAACTAGTTATTACATTTTTCAACTATAGTCACTGTAAAAAAGGATAGCTTTTGCTTTTTAAATCGAAGGGAAATACAAACGACGTGTACCGACATGAACACTTAATTTAGTCGTTCACTTGAAGCATGCGTCGAAAGTGACTGTAGTGTTCTCAAGAACTGTAAAACTGTTAGAAGAAATAAACTCAAAACAAAAACAGTGGTAGGTTTTAGGCTACTATAAATTTTAGTGGAATAAAAAACCATGATAAAAGAAGCGTATGCAATTAACATATATAAGTAAATATAGCTTTACATTATCAGTTGTAGTTTTGAATGTAGTGGTGTCTTTTTTCCACTGTATGGTAAAGTATGCTTCACAGCAAGTGATGGCATGTGAAAGAGTTGGTATTGATTCGTTCTTAAAATTAACAGCTTCTGTGTCGACGCATGTGTGGCGTGCGTATTGATATGCAATCGATTATTGTTTCGGAACGTCGGAAAGTATTTTTCTCCGACTCGCATTGGAAACGCTGTTTGACGTGTACGTTTTTGTATGTTAAAATATTGTTACGACAACTACGGAACGCTCTCAAACAGCCGAGAGCGTCCTTCCGCCCGTTTCTCGGCTAGCCGAGCAAGTGCAGTGAAATACCTTCCAGACTGTTTGAGTGCTTGTTAGAAACGTGACAGCCTTTCTTTGTTACTGAGCTGCGCAGACCCAGCGAATGAACTGCCACCACTTAAGTTGTCTGGAAAGGAGTGAGGGGGGAGACAACGCGATAACAGTTCACTGTCTCACTTTACTCACTAATTCTCTCTTTGTCACACACATGGTTCCATTGTTCTCGCCAGCCTTGTTGCAGCCGATGTTCACACTATGAAACACTGCACAAGACTGTTGTGCGCATGTGCGAAGTGGCTGAAAATTTTGTTAGCCACGATACGAGGTGTTTGTCTACTGTGCACCTCTAGGTCAGTGTTCAATTTCTATCGTCAGTTTCCTAACTACGCAAATTATGCAGGTTCGCGGGAAGGATAATGAAAAATTATTCTGGAACATCTGCGGGACCTATGTAAGCAGCGGCGGCCGGCTTAGAAGTTAGTTACATCTGGCTAGATTTTAGAGTGCGGATCAAGTGATTGTGGAAAGTGATTACTGTGTTACAATTAGTGCGGAACTCTTAGTAGTTGAAATTATTATTGAGTGTGGACAAATTTAACTTAAATTACTGTATGAGAGTATCTTGTTGATTTCAAATTGTTATTTGTGACTCATTAAAGTTGGTTAGTGATTTAATTGGTGTCTGTATTTTGTTTCCACTGCACCATACGACGATACGTCAGACCGTCGTAACAATATGATGTACAAATCCGTTTCATAAGTTTTAATATTTTTTGAACGCGCCGTATTTTGTTTTGCCCGACTTTGCTGTTTGTTGTGGTAGTGTTTAAATAAATCCATATTTTCATTGTGTGGCTTTTTGGTAAAGGTTTTATGAGCTTCATACTGTGGATTTGTGGGTGTCCATGATTGTTCTTTATTGCTCGTATAGCTCCTGTTGATTTGTACGTGTTCCGCTTGATGAACGCGTTGCGCTGCTTATAAATCTCTCCTTTAATTTCTTTTTGTCTGAGCAGTATGAGCTCTACTACAATAAGGCCATTCATTTTTCTGAACTCTTTTTTGTGTTTATCGACTATTATAACGTCTTTTACAAAAAAAAACACTAATTATACAATATATGTACGTACTTATATGCACATGTCTATTTATTTATATATGCGTAATTGTATTCATTTTTTTTTACATAAGATCACTAATAATACACTTTGTTTTCTTTCGTTGCATATACTTTTCATTTCGATAAATTTTACAATATGGAACAGGTATAGGCCTACATATTATTTTTGTACAAAATTATGTGTATTCTAATGGTTAAAACTATTATCATTAAACTAAGGAATTGAAAATAAATGGCAATTTTTTGTAAACTTACGTACAAGTGAAGGGCTGAGAAAGAAAACCAGACGTTGATGATTCTCAGGAAAGCTAAAAAACGTTTTTCTATTAATCGCAAATTAATCATGTGTACAAATAGTAACGTGGGTACCAAAATCAGTCAATAAATATAAATCTATTTAGAGTAAACTATTTGAAACATTAGACAGTCTTTTCAAAATTAAATATAAAGGTATTATTACATAAAATTTGTACTATATTTTATATTATTATTATTATTTACGTCAGTTTAGACTTTCAAAAGTTATGTCTTCTGTAATTTTAATTTAAACTTGTTTTGATTTAAAATAGCATTTATTTTATATTTACAGATTCTCAGTTTTCGGGTTACTATTTTCTTTTGAGAAAAACATATCTCATAGCAAGTTTTTAATTCTAAATTTTGAGATGAATTTTCTGGTTCACTAAACTAGTCTTGCAATTTTAGGTTTCATGTGTGAATTTTTTATCTGTTAATCTACTTTTAATCGTTCTGTTTGGGCTACATAAAATTTGTCACACTGTAGACAATGTATTTTACGTATAAGAAGTAGACTGCAGTCTCTACCATCTGTATTCAGTTGGAAATAGAGCAGTAATTAGCACCATATATGATGTAGATAAAATAAATTGTATTATTTTAATTAAATTATATTATATAATTTTATTTATGTGTATTAGTATTAAATAAAAAACAATAGATACGTTTAAATATATAATTTTTTCCTGATGGCAAATATGTTCAGTTGATATTAATTTTAACACCAAAACTTTCGTCCCTTCAGTAACGTGAATTGCTTAATCATGTGCCTGTTCCTCGGTGGTAAATACCGGTCGTGCAAGCCTACGATTGAAAATAAAGCCTTTCATACTTCCAACATACACATACTATTCACGATTGTATTGTATAGTATTAAATTTAAAATATTTCTTTTGCATTGGAACTAGGCACATTTTCCATAAAGGTTTATCCCATGCATTTGTCCACTGTCAATTCATAGGCGGCGAATCAATGTTTTCTCCGTGTAATCACTCCACACGTCAGGCAGGGGTGCGTCCAGAGAGACATGTGGACAGATTCCCCCTGGAATTTAAATTTTTGGCTATGATTTGATATTGAAAATGATATTACCTACGGTAGAAATTATGACATTATTGTTAAATTAGGTAAGTTCCAGACGATCTGTGGAACAATCAATCGTACTTTTAGAAACAATGTACATCAAGCTAAAAAATTGAAATTTTACAAAGTTATGGCAGTCCCTGTACTGTCTTATGGGTGTGAATTATGGACAACAATAAAAAAACAAGACAGTAAAATATACGCCTCGAAATTGCCATTCTTAAGAGGAGTTGAAAGGTGTTCTAAATTGACCGTATAAGAAATGAGACCATAAGAAAAGAGTTACGAGTTTTTAACTTCAATAAAAAATTAAAAGATTACAAACAACGTGGATAGAACACTTAGAAAGAATGTCAGATTCCATACTGGTCAAAAAAGCCTGGAACTACAAACCTATAAGACACGGGTGTGTGGGTAGACCCAGGAAGAGATGGATGGAAGATTTTTGTAGGCGGAACAGGCAGCATCTTGCCTATCCCGTGTTGAGAAGATAATGATGATGATGGTGAATTTTAAATTTTTAAATGAAGGGGCAAACATGCAGTAATGTGCATGAAAGGTATCAGAGACATGGCCGCTACTGGCTGTAGACTACACCTTCCAAGCCAATGAAGTTTCGGCGCTAATGTTTTGCGTTTTAAATAAGCCAAGCGGAACTTACCGTGTGAAAGAGATATGATCTGAAATAAAAATACTTCATATCATGACTTGGCGGGTGCGACAAGAAGATTTTACCAACTGTTCAAATAACTAAATATTGGCGCAACACTTCCTGTGTCTGCGACAGTTCGTGAAAGTTCTTTCCCAACGTACTTATGGAAGGAAGAAACCTTATATGAGAAACACTACGGGACGAAATCGGCTCAATGGTTTAGCTTTGATGGGAATTCATAGAGATGTTTGTGTTGACCCAGATAAACTATCCCAAACAAAGCTCAAAGGCTTGATTTTATTTAGTAAATGATATAAGAACATAAATTTATATTTTTATTATGATTCTAATATATTAAAATAACATAAACTTTGTATTTCTCCGTTTATGTATTCCTCTATGTGCTATTACTTTCCAGGATAATTCTTTTTGTAGACATGAATTATTTTTTAAAATTATAGTTGTTTAAAAATTATGTTTTTATCGACAATTAAACGAACAACTTTGTACCAAACTTCTCTGTACGCCCCTATTCGCAAGGCTCTGTTCAGTAATCACGTATCGTACTTTAATCTATCAATATTTCCTGTCCAAATCAATTGTAGTCACTTAGCTAAAACTACTGCAGTGGTCATATCAATAGATTGTAAATATACTGTGTGATACAGACGCTGTTAGAGTTCTATCATGTCTGGTTAACTAATAAGACTTCGAACCGGCAACGTTATTTTACACTCAAGTAAGAAAACATCGCGTTGCCTTTCTTAAAGTTTACAGTAAAAACAATAGTGAAACTGGAAAGACGGAGGAAACCTGGCGTCGAACAGACGACACCGCCTCGGGAGAGCTGTCGGCGGCCCAACGCGACAATAGTTTGTAGCAATTTTTACGAACGCTTTGTGCGAGACAAGTATGGATTCCGTTTTTACAAAAAGAAACCGCGTGTCGTGTGGAATGCTGACAAAGGAAGTGTCTGCAGGGAGCCAGAATCCGATGCGCCGTTCTAATTAATTCAACTCCTGACAGTGTTGTACTTGCTTGCTCCACTCCCCGACGGCTTTCAATCAATAAAGGTACATGCCGAAATGCATAATGCCAGCTCTCCGCCTCGCCATCACACGCGGCAATACGCTATTATAATAGTCAACGTAATAGGTAATAATCTGAAATTAGTATATTTTTAATAAATAAACTTTACCTATTCCTTAAAAGATAATAATAATAATAATAATGATAATAATTCTTAATTTCGTAGTGACCGTCAATCAATAAATTTTAACGATGTAGGGTTAGTGAGGATCGGTCAAAAAGAATAACACAAATTTTAAATTATTTGTTTCGACGTTTCGACAATATTTATTGTCGTCTTCAGGACAATTGTTGCTTGTGATTTATGTTTGTTTATGTGGTTGGTAATAATATTTGTACGTTCACTTCTGACGACTTCCGGATTTTTATCTTCAGGTTTGTTATCCAGAACGTGTTCCACTTCGCTGATAATTCTTACAGTGTGGGTACGATGATTATTATGCGGGAGAGCAAATTTCGGTCCTAGAGAAAGTAATGTTTTTATGTCAGAGGAATGTCGATATCGGTGAGATTTATCAGCCAGTCCGGATTGAATTTTGGAAGGCTGTCATTTTGTTGTCTTATACGGTTTAATTTGGTAATTTGTTTATTTTAAATTTTTCTAGCATGTGCTGAAACGAGCTGGTTTGTTTATCTGCAAATTCGTTTATTATAAAGTCCGGTTGTAGTTGTTTGGCGTCATAACAACTCGGCAACAATTGTCCGGAAGATGACAATAAATATTGTCGAAACGTCGGCACGAATAATTTAAAATTTGTGTTATACTTTTTTTGCCGATCCTCGCAAACCCTTCATCATTGAAAAAATAATAATAATAACGACTTCTTTTTTACTGCGGTGAATGGGGGGGGGACTATAAAACCTGCATTGATGTTACTATACAGAATATTTACATTAGTCTCCAGCCATCATATCCACTGGTCTACCAACCCCCAAAAAATTATATGTGTTTTTTCAATTTTACGAGAAGATAACTTTTAATTTCGTAAAATGGAACCAACAACACAGTCGTATAAATGTGTAGTCTGTATAAATGGCGAATTATTGACACCTGTAATGTGTATGTATGGTAGAAACTGACGGGCCACGGTGCTTGGGTCATATGAGGCGCAAAACATTCGGATTTTTAGTCAGCCATTCTCGTCTCAGATTTTTTCATTCCGACGAAAAGCGAACGAGTTGTACATCTAGGGTAACATTTGGGGTACATGAAGTCCAATTACCTATATTTAGGTGATATGTAGGTACATAGGTATATACCGGTAGGACGTGCTGGTAGGGAGAGCATTGTGCGAGTACACCACATGAAGGGAATAAAAGAGGTCGGAAAAGAAGAGGCTAATTCCAATTTTTCAGAAAACGAGGTTTTCCTGTATTATTATAATACTGACAGGGTTCTTTAAAATGGTTTGGGGAAACACGGGCTCAGTCCTGAGTAAATGTGATTTTAAAAAACCGTGTATAGTGAAAGAAAGTGCTCACTCCATCTGGTACTGGAAAAGAAGGAGCTTAGTCCACAGTAATGTAGAATGCGCCACTGTAGTTTTTTCTGATTGTTGTTAGCAGTTTTTACTGGTTGCGTTTATTAAGTTTAATCTCTATTTATCTCAAAGGATAAAATATGCTGCGTGGTGTAATGGAACGCAAGGAAATGTCGGATTGTTTGAGTAGTGACTGTGAAGATGAAAATGGTTCTATTAGAAAAAAGGAAGAAACATGGTTGTATGTATGAGGTAAAAAAAAAACTTAACCTAATGTCACATATTACAGGTGACAATTACAATGAAATCCATGAAATCTTTTGATGTTGTTCCTGATAAAACTGGCAACAACTTTAAAAACATTTAATTTATTGGAATCTGTTACTATGCAGAATAGTTATTTATCTGGCCTTATTTCTGTAGTTCCAACGCAACGAAGAAGGACAAGGAAGGACGAAGCAGAGGCATGATTTAACAATGCCAATTCATCTTATAAATACAGAGTTCGTTGTTCCATAGAAAATGAAGTAAAAGAAGTTACACTGTACCGTGATGTTTTGTAAAACACAGTTTGCGGCATGTTAAAATAAATTATAAAATACAATACTAATAACTAAAAAGATTTCTTGGATTAAAACTTAAAATTCTCTTTTCTGTAAAATTTACAAAAGTTGACTTAGCCCCTTTCGTCCTGACTCCTTCGAGATCCGGACTCACGACGTAGTTTGTTGTAAACATATTTTGTCGGAGTCATACGCAAACGATGGCAATACACACAAGAAACTGCCGCCCCCTACACCTTCGAGTATCGCTTAGAGTCACGCGGGCTCCCACCCCTCGTCGTCGAGCAGTTTTCACGGACAGACCAATGTTTCCCGCTCATAGATGTTCCCAGCCCGAGATGAATCGGCTAAATAAAAATTAATTCTTTTTTGTTACCATAAGTATTTACCAGGGGCGTATATTCTAGGCTAGCTAGGCTAGCTGCGAAGCCCAAAGATTAAAGCACAAAAAAATCTATTAGGAATTTGCATAAAATTGTTCATTTTATCGAAGTCAGACGTGTTTCCCTCACGTGTTTACTTCTGTTTCGTAGTAGCGTAATTACTAATTATAGACAATACAACTTCGCATATAACGGCGCCTGAATCGCTGCATATTGCTTTACTCAGGCTTCGCAAGTAACTTGCGAAGCCTTCTCGTCACGATTCAATGGCGTTGCTATGACAACGGTGAGGGACTTGGTGGGGGCAGTGACGTTATCGTAGGCTAGGCTTCGCTCCTTGGAGAGCTAGACAACAGTGTGAGACAGTACGCCGTGTGGCACGCAAGCAGTGATTCATTTTAAAATTAGTTATAATTTTGTGAATGATATTTTGTGCTGTGCGGTTTGAATAATAAATTAAGATGAGTGATATAGTTAATAAACTATTGACAAAGACACAATTTGCTCAGCTTCCGTATGAGGATAAGCTTCAAATTGTAAAGATAGGTAGGCCTCAGCCATCCCTTCTAGAACTTAAAAGTGAACATAAAGAAAAGAACAGAGTGTATACTAGATGTTTTAGTGAGGCCAAATACAAAAAATACCCTTGGTTAACTGGATCGAGTACAACTAATAAATTGTACTGCTGGGCGTGTTTGCTTTTTTGCATCGATACAAGTCCTTGGAATAAGACAGGATTTAGTAATTTAAATTATTTGGTAACGGCTTGTGATAAACATCAAAAATCACTTACTCATATACGAGCATTCAATATGTTACAGACATTCGGTTTTCAAAGAATCGATCATTCCCTTAATTTACAGAAAAAGATTGCTGACAGTCTACATAATGAAAAAGTAAAGGAAAATAGAATTATTTTAAGAAGACTGATTGACGCAGTAATATTCCTAGGGAAGCAAGAATGTCCATTTAGGGGCCACAATGAGTCTAGCGATTCAACAAATAAAGGCATGTACATAGAACTTTTGGAATTTTTATCAACGTATGAGCAAACAATAGCGAACCATTTAAAAACCGCAACAATTTTTAGAGGAACGTCACCGGTAATACAAAATGATTTAATTGACGCAGTAGGTAGCGTAATTACAGACAAAATCAAATCAGAAATATCTAATGCAACATTCGTTGCAATATTACTTGACGAGACAACTGACGTAACCAATAAAAGTCAATTATCAACAGTTTTACGATTTGTCGATAATGAAGGAAACTGTCAGGAACGATTTTTGCACTTCACTGATGTCAGTTTAGACCGAACTGCACAAGGATTGTTCCAACATGTCACCAAGGTTGTGGATGATTTAGAATGTTCAAAAAAACTTATAGCCCAAACTTTCGATGGAGCAGCTGTTATGGCCGGCCATGTGTCTGGACTTCAAACCTTGGTGAAAAATAAGTACCCATCAGCAACTTTTATTCATTGCTGTAGTCACAGGCTGAATTTGGTTTTGTCAAAGTCTACAAATTTTGTAGCAGAATGTAAACGGTTTTTCATCACTTTATCAGGAATACCTAGCTTTTTTTCACATTCTACAGTCCGCACAACTGCTCTAAAAAACTTTTTGGAGAAGAAACTACCGAGAGTGGCACCAACAAGGTGGAATTTCTCATCAAGGTTTGTAAATACTGTCAAAGAATATAGAAGGCCTCTTATCATGTTCTTTTCATCAATAGAAGATGAACCCGGTGACTGGACAGGTGAAGAAGTGAATACTGCTTCAGGCTTTGTTTGTTTTTTACATAAATTCGACACTAGATTTCTTCTTCTTAGTTTCAGCAAAATATTTGCAATTTCTGATGTTCTTTTTGACATAATGCAAAAAAAAGTTTGGACATTTCTTACTGCATGAACAAAGTCAATGAATTCTATGATACTCTGCAGAAAATTAGAGATGAGGATTTTGATCTTGTATGGACAGAAGCTACAAGTAATTCTGAATATGAAGATAATGAAGATAAAGAATATGAACCAAGACACAAAAGACAGAGAAATGATGACCGTTCCAAATGGCAGCGTATTTTTAACGACATTCTGGACACAGTGATGTCCCAGATAAAATTCAGGTTTGAGTCCCAAAAGGATCTTAAATTCGTGTCTTTATTGGATTCAAACAATTTTGATACATTTTGTAAAAGTTTCCCACAAAATCTGATGACAGAACTTAAAGAACCATATAGTTCATACTTTGACATTGTTCGCCTCAAAAATGAACTAAATGTGCTTTATACTCTAGATGAGTATAAGAAAAAATCAGTGAATGAGATTACTATTTATATGAAACTCAATAATTTGGACATAGTGTTTAGTGAAGTGTACAAACTAGCAGAATTAACATTGACATTTCCATCTACAACTGCAACTGTTGAAAGAAGTTTCTCCGCTCTAAAGAGGATTAAGACTTACCTCAGAGCCACACAAGGACAAGTCCGGTTAAGCAACTTGGCTGTTATATCTACTGAGAAAAACATTCTTCTTAATATGAAAAAGTGGTCAGAAGAAACATTTTATGAAAGTGCAATCCTGAAATTCACACAAAAGGAGAGAAGAATGGAGTTCTTGTTCAAATAAGTCTACACAGAGCCGTCGTCGAAGTAAGTCAAACTTTCTTCAGTATAATTATATATTATTTCCTCATGATGCAATGATATAGTTCTTGCTTTCTGTAATCTTTTCTTTGTTTCACTACCGCCGTCCGGCCCTAGTGGCTTCTGCGGAACAAATGTATGCTATAAATAAATAAATGAAGTACTGAAGTTCTTTGCTTGCTTTTGTCTTTCTAATGATGCCATTTCATAATTATTGTTGAACTATCAGTCATTATTATATAAGTTAGAATGCATTGGCATGGTGTCACAACAACACATCACTTCAAAAAGCTTGAAATATGAACGAGGGGGACCCCCACCAGTGCATTTTCTTCAATTCTAAGGTGAGCTAGCCCAGGTCTCGAACTCAGCATACGCCACTGGTATTTACTATTTTCTTCTACTTAAAACGTACGTACTAATACTAACCAGTTGTACTGTCACAAGTTTTCTGCAAAAGAAAACAGAAACGGATTTCTCTATTGGGAGCCGAAAGTTTACTATGATATAATGCGGTCGCGTACACGACATTTCATTCCCCTTTGTTCTTGCTTTTCTATTATTCTTCTGCCACATATATTAATATATGACACTTACCTTCCATTTAACTTAAATTTCTCTTAACTTTTAAATACTTTGTTGTATTTTTATTTTTAAAATAATATTTCTATCCGTCACCATTTGCAGGGCTACAAATACGAAGGTACAATTGTGAGAGGGTTAACGATCAATCTAACTCTACAGTTTAGAAGCCATACAATACATAAATAGAGGGACGTGGCTAGCAACACGCATCGGCTGTTTTATACTACATTACAGCACACCGCAATGATTGATAGTCAGGTTGATAGTCCGATAAAATGTCAAACCTGAAATGCATCGACCCAAAACGCCCCGAGCTCAATGACGACTGAGCCATTCGGACTCGAATAAGTATATATTTCTTATCGAACATGAAATTTAATCATCCACGTTCAATACCCAATTACACGATAAACTATGCGGTATTGGCTGGCATACTTGACAACTGACTAAGCTTAGAAGGCCACAATGGTTACACGTAGTGTAGGCACAACGCCATTTTGTCAGAATTAACGGAATAATAAATAATGCAATAGCGGCGTAGCTGTCACCTTCATCAGCCATAATCGTAAATAAACTGCGGATGCCGGTAAACCGGTCATAATTACAGAGTTATAACCAACAGTCATAATGAATTAACATTTACATGACAAGTGAATTAGCTGCCATAACACTTATAGGCCCACTGTTTGAATTGTTTGTTACACTTTGCTGCTGCAATTACTACTACCACTATTACCACTACTACTACTACTACTGCTACTACTACTACTACTACTGCTGCTGCTGCTACTACAACTACTACAACAACAACAACAACAACTACTACTACTACTACTACTACTACTACTACTACTAGTACTACTACTACTACTGCTGCTGCTGCTGCTGCTGCTGCTGCTCCTCCTCCTCCTCCTCCTACTACTACTACTACTACTACTACTACTACTACTACTACTACTACTACTACTACCACTACTACTACTACTGCTGCTGCTCCTCCTCCTCCTACTACTACTACTACTACTACTACTACTACTACTACTACTACTACTACTACTTCTACCACTGCTGCTGCTGCTGCTACTATACAACCACCACTACTCGAACTATTACATCTACAATTACTACCATTACAATGTCTATTACGTCCTCTCCCACAATCCCACAAGTCACTCTGGTATTCTTAACTCTTCATTATTCTGTTGTGTCCCGGAGTACGGATTCAAACATCATACCGGGGCATGGAATATAATTAACAGACTCCATCTTATTGACGTAATATCTGTGACACACACACACACACACACACACACACATACACGCACACACATTTAGCGTCTTTTGTTTCAAATTCGTCATTGGTTGGTGCCGATTTTATTACGTATATTGTATGGATTAAAATAACAGTTTTTTCTGATTCAGTTAAAAAATGGAACATCTTTTGTTGATTTAAAGAAACGATGGAAGCAAATCGTAAAAAAGAAAATGCTAAAAGGATGCTGAAATTATCTTCAGTGGATTGAATACATTGGTTGTGTTTTTACTAACAACATATATAACATAACTTACGTGTATAATATAATATGTTATATTGTGTTTTATGTGACAGCTCCATGAAAAAGTTAATGCAAATTTTGTTTATTTGAAAAATTATGTCTCTATCCGCCTATATTTCTATCGCCCCTCCTTTGGTATAACACAATTATGCTAATTTTTCAGTCTTCAAAACATTTATGCAATGCACTTTTTGATATAATCTTCAGTGTAATGCGATTTCCGTCTTCAACACAACGATTTTCGTTTTATGTCTTCAACAGCCACGAAACGTTGTTTCACCATGTTCCTGTTTCATTTTAGGGATAAGGGAAAGGTCACAGAGAGGGAGAATACGGTAGCGCGGTATTACTATGTTCCTTTTTCCTATAATTTTAACAAGCAATGATGATGCTTTATCGTGGTACGCTTTTCATAAGTTGTCCGTCAATAAATATGGCCGTCTTTTACGAACAGACTTACGCAAGCGACGAAAAATTCTCCAAAATATACTTCATTTAGCGTAGCAAGTACTGATCAAAATTCATGGTATACAATATGACAATGTTCACCGTGGTTTCATAATCTTCAACTAGTTTACAACTGCCTGAAGCTTTTACACCATTTATAAACGGGTCGGTCATGCATACCAGACTCGCTTCAAGACTTTGCAATATTTTTTCCATGTTGATTTCCACAGTTCATCTCATTCTTTACATAAGATTTAATGAAATCTCTTCAATTTTCTAGGGTAGAATGCTAAATACTTCAAAATACAACGCACTCAATTGACTGTCAAAACTAAACTCTGTACACATGATGGCTACAAAACTGACCAATTATCAAAGACGGGTGTGACCAACATTACAGAATAACAATTTTTTGGATCGGACATTTCTGCCAATGGAAATTCAATAATTGTACGAAATTTTTGATCGAACCTCGTATACGTACAACAAAGACACGTTGACAGAATTAGCGGAATAATAAATAAAACAATAGTGACAGTAGTTCTGTTGTGTAGCTTTAACCTTCGTCAAGCAGCAATATGTGTGTGTGTGTGAGAGGGGGGCGTGAGGCTGCCCACTTCTCTCAGCTCTTGCACTACTCGTCTCTGTTCCCTTCGTCTACTGCTCCATTTGTCTCTTCTCTTCGCCAGATTTATTTACTTCTCCAATATCTTGTATGTTTTGTTTTTCTCTCCTCCTATCCATTGAACACTAATCTGTTGCTTTCGCTGTCCATCGGCCTGGATTTCTTATGCCTACCGTAATAGTCGTTTTTATGAGTCGTTAAAAGGAGAGCCACGCAATTGTTGAACGGAGCATTTT
This sequence comes from Magicicada septendecula, assembly GCA_034769895.1. Taxonomy (NCBI): domain Eukaryota; kingdom Metazoa; phylum Arthropoda; class Insecta; order Hemiptera; family Cicadidae; genus Magicicada; species Magicicada septendecula. The sequence continues at coordinate 81,391,005 of CM068376.1, forward strand.
GGAGCAAATAACTGCAACAGAGTACGAAGGAGAGACTCTACTACACAATCGTAGTCGCTATTAATTTGTGCTATGCTGAAGTCTGGAAACCCGATATGGGAAATGTTGGAAGCGTTAGAGATGGACTCACGAAGAAGCTGTCGAATGTCGAAACTCGAACACACGTATCGTTATGAAAAAGATGAATATCGAGAGGATGCGTCATAGACGGAATAGAGGAAAGAAGGTAAATACCGTATGGTTACGTCAGGAGAATGCAGGAAAGAAGGTGGACTCGGAAGATATTTGATTGGACACCTACAGGAGCAAGAAGGCAAAGTAGACTGAAGCGGTCATGGAAGCAAGCTGTTAAAACAACTAACCACGAATAGAAATGTCATACATATTTGTATATTTTATTTATGAAGATGACAATAATACAAACTGTGGAAAAATTGTAATTATAAAAAATATATATCGTTGTTTAAAAATATGAAATATTATTTATTATTAATGTTTAGATATCAAGAATAATGTGAGTGATATGAATATATGTGTGAGTGTGTGTGTGTGTGCGCGTGTGAGTAAAATACAAACACATACATTTCATCAGGTGTGTTTTATTCCCATTCTTCTATTCCGTTTCCCCGTTCGCAATTCTGTCCATGTTTCTAAGTCAAAAATTTCTCCTCAGATTTGTCAACTCCTGTGACCTAATTTTCTTTATTTTTTCCGTCTATAACCGAGATTTCTGCTTTTCGTGATTAAACATTTGTTTAGTGTAATTATTTTTATAGTAAAAATAAGAATTCAAGGAAACAAATAAAAATATAACGCCAATACACTTTCACGTCTTAATTCATCGCCAGTGCCCTCTCATTTCTTACCAAATGTTAGCTTTCTGATAGCCAAATAATGGTTACTAGTTAATTTAAAAGTGAAAATAGGTATCATCTGTCGAGGTTACTTTTAAAACAAAATGGAATAAACACGTTAACATGTCGTCTGTAGAATTAACAGTCCTGCAGTGCTGAATAAATTTAGTTAATGATATTCTTACGCACACACGCGCACACACAAACACACAGTTTTAGATTATCCAATAATGAATGTGAACAGTTCAAGAAAGTATTTGTAATAGTATTGAAGTAATATCTTCCTGGAAATTTGCAATTCGGTAGTACTACAAACACGTTATTTGTTGTTACAAATAATAAGCTATTTGTATGTTAATTAGAATTTCGCATATGAGCGTGAATTATTTGGTGAAACAGCGAATTTCCGTCGTGCAGCTCGACTCGTTGCCAATTCAGCAAAGTTGTCGTGGCAATTTAAATGCAATTATGATGCCGCCCTCGGCGCGATATCCTACATCGCATAACTTCATATAAACGCTTTAATTATTTTTCATCAGTAACGAAATTAAGGAAGTAATGGTAATTTTTTGGCTCGCTAATCGGTTTTAAATGGTGTTGATTCTGCGTGTACGTTACAACGTTTTCAACTGTGCAGAATATAAATGTACAAGTGCGAAGTACACAAATTTATACACGTATTTTATATTTTCCCGAAAGGAGGAAATCACCTAGAACATTCACTTCAACCATAATAGAGAATTAAAAAAAGTCTCTATTAAAATATATTCTAATAAAACCAAAGCAATCCTGAGGACGTTTACGAAGAGAATTGAAGAGATACTCGGCATATTTCAGCGCCGAGTATTGAGGAAGTTTATGGCCCCGTTAGGGGTAACGATGGATGGCGCATCAGATTCACTTGCACACTATAACTATATAAAGAACAGAGCATCGTAGATTACATCAGGTTACAACGCCTAAGTTGGGCAGGATATATTGAGCAAATGAGTGTCATCAGAATATCGAAGAAAATAAATGAAGCGTCCTCAGGGAAAATTCTAAATATGCCCATCGGCAATGTTAGTTTTGATCTTCTTGTCTTCACGCTGTTAGCTAGTAGATTGATTGCTAGAAGATTTACGTGCGTTTTTATCTGTTTCGCATAACTTTCATTAACTATGGTATAGCTAATAACCATTGGTTGCGCAACGGTTTCGTTGCCTGTAAGCAGGTCGAGGTCAGTATACCTTTATTGCTTAAGACCACGGAGAATCGGTTACGACACGCAGCGCCTTGGTATGGAACCTTTTGATAATACTGATGTTGGATTTAGAAGCAGATCGCCCAAAGCTATAAGCCGTATATTCACACGTATAGGTTTCGAACGTAGGTTTATGGAATCCGTATTCATATCTTTGAGTAATGATTGTAGGCCTATACGTCGGGTGAATATAGAAGTTTCGAGTTACATGTTTTATCTTTCCATGTCCATATAAGTTTATAATACAGGCATTCTGCCTAACGACAGCTGACTGCAAAGTTTTCGCGGCCTCATCCAAATACGCTAGAAGATGAAGTTGTTTTTTATGTGAGAACTTCATATACGGAACTGTGTTGCCCAGCTTACTCCTGTTCACCGCACGCTCTTAGGGCAGTAAACTGATTCAACGCGTCACGAAATAACTGAAACGAAAACGCGATGTTGTCAGGTCAAACATCTTTTCTCCACATTGGGTCCTTCAGTCTTTCGACTGGTTTGTACCCTCCCCGCGTATACCCGTGGTGCGTGTGTTACGGAGTCTCTCACAGGTATATGGGACCTACAGTTTAACGCCGGATCCGAACGGTATAGTTGGGGAAGGTTTATACTAGGCAGGGTACCTCTCGCTGGTTTGTCATTCCCTTGCGAGGGGGAACGGTCGTATCTAAATCAGATTGCCGCTGCGGGAATCGTACCCGCGCCGACAGCGTAGCAGGGTTTCTCCAAATAGCTACCCAAAATTTCTACACTACCATAAATGTGTGCTTTAAGCAATGCATAATATTTAAAATATGTGAGCATTTTCTAAACGTTTAAATACTATTAGAAGAACAACGTAAACATTAAAAATAATGTTATACTTTAATTAATCTTGTTGGCGTTTGATCACGTTTTGATGACAAAATATTTTGCGTTTAATTCAGGGCCGCCATCAGAGCGCAGCACTATGGTCATTTCTTTTATCATAGTGTATCACGTAACTTTAGCGTGAACTTCAGGTCCATCTCCAGGGAAAAGCACCAAACAACATCTGATGGTTACACAATCAACTTAAGTAAAACAATAACCTTTTTAATTTTTTTTTTGGTGAAAATTGAATTATACTGCCCATATCACATTTTACTTTTCAAGTAAATATTGCGTACATCATGTTGTTACATTGAAAAAATTATTTGTTACATGTTGTTTGTATATGTATGCATACAAAAAGTAATGATATGATTGTATGATTGATTGTATTTATGTTCATTGCAAATATCGATTTCTTAATACTATATACATACACACTACTATAAGCATTACTATGCAGCGGTGTCTATAGTAGGCCTGGAGCTACGTGTCTCGTGTAACTATCCGTTCACTCTTATTTGAGTCTTAATTCTTTATAGTAAAATCTTTCTTACCCCAGATGTATTCGAGCAACATTTACACGTTGAATCAGTTCACTCCCCGCTCGACACTGAAGTTCTCACTTCCACGATACATCCGTTTTTTTTTTTGTACGTGTAGTTATATCGCCTATGTATAATCCTCCCAAACGGCTAATGACGCAGGATAAAACTGTGTAGCGTATTATTAAAACATTTCCTAAACGTAATAACCGGTATTCCATCCGAGCGTACGCTTATGAAAACGAATAGACATACCGTGTTACTCTGCACACTTTCCTGCAGAGTAAATTTCGCAATCTTGTCCTAAATTAGCTAATCATTCTAAAAGCCTGCATAACAGCGCAGTGTTGGCTGTCTACCAGCGTTAAAGGCACTCAAATACACGTCGGGATTCAAAGACCAACGTGTGAAGCAAATTCAAAGCTTATCGTTTGAAAACGTTTATACTTGTACTCTCTCTGAATAGGCCTACGGTGGATTGGGATCAACGCATTTGTGCGGCACCTCGCGCGGTTGTGAATGTAAAGATTATTTCTTTAAAACTACATTCCATTCACGTTACTGCGAACCGACAAACGCAGCATACGATGTTACAAGATTTTCTCACAGCAATATTTATAAGGGAAACTGATTAAGTCATTACACTACTAAAAGACAGGGCGACTTAAAATATGCAAATGTTGTTGCAACAACAGTACGAAACTAAACACTCCGAACATCCAACACTACTCTTGTTACAGAAGTTTGACAAATTTAGTTTGTCAGGTTTAATTGCGTGTACTGTAGTGTACGCGTGTTGATGAAGCGGTAGGAATACTAGCGTAATGTAGTTGGAAGCAGCTGTACGGTTGTGTACCACCTGTTTTCTGCTCTTATACTTTACGTTATTAATTACAGTAAACTCCTGATTATCAGCAAGCGGTTTATCCGCGGCAACCAGCGGATTTTTAATAAGCAGAAATAAATCTCGGGTGAATAATAATACATTTTCCCCTATAATACACTATTTTATTAACTACCTTTAACAATTTTGTACCAAAATTATTTAACTATTTTAAAGGTACCCTATGTTCGAGGGACGGAGTGTGAGCGATCAGTTCCAATTTGTTTCGAAAACTAAACGACAGTCATATTAGAGCCTGCAAACGCACGGTCCCATCGTGCCTATCTGGATATCAGTCGACTGAAAATCTCTCAAATATTATGCTTATTGGAACAAAATACTGAATTGTCATGTTTGTGCGAACTGTGTAGGACTTTGTGAAAATATTGGACAAAATTTCGAAATGCTTCGCTACATAAAGAGAAAGTACAGCTTTTTGTTTTTACACAGTACAAATCGAAGAAACAGACACGATTTGATAGGTCGGTCCGTGAAGAATTCAGAAATGTCCCACTCGCCCCCCAGCCGAAGGAGTTAAGTCTTACATGCAGCGGAAACGGTTCCTTGCTCACGACGAGCCGAGTACCAGAGCGGCCGCTTTCCGCTAAAACACCCGGCGATACCAGTGAAGTGTCCCATAAGCGAGAATCATGTCTACGATATGTCTACAACTCGGGGTAATACATGTATATGAGGTTTGATCAAAAAGTTCGTGCAATTTTGCAGTTTCCATCCGTACAAGTCTCCAATTAAAAAACTATTTTTACGTGATGTTGGTACACATGTTAATGAAATCTTCTAAAATTTTAGCCCTGTTTGATGCATAGTTTAGATTTCACAGCTAGTTGAGTAAGTCATTCTTAGGTGTATTACGTGATTTTGGTCATTCTACATGCAAGATTGAAGAACATGGTATAAATTTTGTGTAAACTGTGAGATAAACTGCTCTGTCCTGGTAAACGTGTTCAGAAGACTTCTGGCGAGACTGCTGTACGTGAACAAGCGGTTTACAAGCTTCAAAGACAGCCGTAAATGAGTTGAAGATATTGGCTGGCCGTCATTGCTTGTTAAACATTTTGCCAGGCTAGGCGAAAAAAACGCCATAATGATGACACGGCAACTGCCGTATGCACCAGATGAGTCCCAACGCGATCTTTTCTCTTCCAATAGTGATAATTTCCACGAAAGGACAACGTTTTGCGACCGTTGAAGACGTAAAACAAAAATCGCTAAGCGAGCCCAAGGCTGTAGCAAAAAGTACATGCCTGAAATATTCTGACGACTGCAAAACGGCTCGCTTAATCGTGTTACATTCGACTGAGACTACTTTGAAGGGGGCAGCAAAAGTGTCGATGAATGAAGGTATATATTAATGAAGGCGACATTTAAAATAAACAAGAAGTGCTTGAAATTTTTGATAAAAATATCGTAGATCTAATATTCAGTAAAAACGTTTCTGTACAAACACTACGATATGTATCGTGCTTCTCATATCACAGACCTGTAGGTTACACAATAAACACAATAAATTGGTGTCGGTAGCGATCAATAAATGTGTTCACAAATGTCTGTAATCCACTTATTTTAACCATTAAAGAGGTATTTATGTAAAAATTGTTTAAATGAAAAATAATTTAGTTCTAGCTCTATCGTATGTTTCTATAGATATCTGAAGGACTACATCAAATACTTTTCAAAAATATATATTTGATAACGAATGTATAAAATTTATTTTTGCAAACAAAGTTTACAAACTATTTGAAGGCTACGACTCAAACAGATATTAATTGTGCCATATTATTAAGAATACTAAACCTGTAAACTTGATGTATAACCTGTAAAATACTAAACGAAATTGCTTATAATTTGATGCCCAATTTACCAGAAAAATTTTACAATTTTTAAATATTTTGGTATCTATTTTTGGCCCGTGGGGCCATAAAATTAAAATATTATCAGAGTAAAAGATAGGCTACATTCAGATGTGAATTACAATCCCTTTAGTACAATAACCGGCATGGATGTTACTAAAGGATGCCGGTTGTGACTAATGGATGTTACTTTGTGACAATTTTTTCAAATGATTTATCACATTTTCTGGCTCTTGTGTAATAAAATTTTTAAATTTCCAGGACTGAACCCTACATTCAAATTTTGGTTAAAATTCCATAGTACTCCACATCGATTTTTGCGATTTGATGAAAATTTTGAGGGACTTTTTGGGGGTTCGGCGTGGAAAAATTTTAAATTGTCAAACTCAACGTTGCATTTAGATTTTTTATAACATTCTCTTCGATTTAAAACTCCAAAAAGTTTTGAGTGTTTGTGGTTTTTCATTTTTGGGCTCTGGCGTCCAAATATTTTGAAATTTCCAAAACGAAAACTATATTCAGGAGGCGAGCGAATTTTCATTTCATACTCAAAAAAGATTTTTGGGATTTCTTCAAAATCTTGACACCTCACATTCTTGCCTCTTGCCACCCTTATTTGTTGTAGGGGGAAAGGAGACATCAGTATTAATAACTGTAAGGATATATGGGGTAAAAGCATGGACTCGTCTGCCAAGTTTTACTGAAATCGGTTTGGTACATTCAAAGGTTATCGTGAGAAATACCCTAAACTGTTAGACATGTCGACAACTGAAATACAGCAAATGCCAAACGGTCAAGTTAAACTGATTACTCGCTCCGCTCCCTCGATTATTGTATCTATTCATTGTTATATGGACATTTTGGAATAAAGTTTTTTTATTTAGCTTATTTACATAATCGAATTAATTTATTAGTAAGTAAATTAGTGGTAAGAATATCACCAGTAACTAAATCGCTTGCTGTGGATTACAACTTGAGTTCTCTCTCCCAACTTGAATCCGTTTATGACCGTTTAAATACTTAACAGCGTATTAATATTGATTAATTGGTCCTTTATTGCTAACCTTCAACTCTATCATGTTACCGGCTCGCATACAGAAGCGAGTTTTATTACGTTGTACTGTACTTCGTTCGCCAAAACGTTGTCGTCAATTGATGTTAGCCTTCCGCGTGCTTTACCAGCTAACAATCAAATTGTATAAGGGTAATTCGCATAAAGTCTTTGTGCTGCGAATCGTCGTATTTCCTGTTGTATTCTACATTAGCTTGTAATTCACTTTCAGAGTTTGAACTGTGCGTCATCAGTGACCAGAGAGTTCTAGAATATAATCGTTTTTAGGTTTAACGTCGACTTATCATGTTACCTTTTTAGGTTAAACATGTGAAATTTTTGGTAACATCAACCGTTTAATGACCAGGTTCAGACTCTTCGACTAGATTTAGACTGTAGGTGTCCAATCCTAACCAACGGTATCAGTACGGCCATGGTATCAGATTTATTTCTTTGCATGTTTCTCCCGTTTAACAGCATTGTTCTGTGTGTTGTAATTTCAGTCCTCTACAATGAAACAAGCATTCCTTTCGACACTAGTCTATACATGTGAGAGTCATAGTCGCTGACGATTTTTGGGCATGGAACTGGAACTTTCTTCTTTGATGTAGCGAAGACCACCTTTTATAGGATTGATTCCAACATATGTACTGGCACACATATAATGGACCGAATGGACACATTCGAGTACTGTACCTCAGTCACAATATGCGTACCCACAGTCATTTCCGATATTTAGATTATGCGATTTTTTGGCTTCGATATGTAGTGAATATCGCAAATAATTTTATGTAGGTCAAAATATTATAGAAATTTTAATTTCGTACGTTGCAAAATAGTTGGTTGGCGATTGCAATTGGTTTTGTTTGTCATTGATTTCATGAAAAATGTTTGTAGCAGTAATATATCACCGGTGCGTGTCTGTGACGCTAATAGTTGATGTTGTTAGGTTAACACGAAAACTGAAATTACACGTGGAAACCGATACGTCTGCAATGTAAAACTCTTTTTTTTGTGAAAACCACGAAAGAACCCAACCACTTGGTCACCCCTTGCCAATTACTATACATGTCTTCCTTTTTGTGACAGAACTCGGTTTTCCAATAGAATTCGGTTTTCCAGTGGTAATCGTTTTTCATTAATACTCGTTCTGTGAATAGATCATTGAAAGCCACCTAACTCGAAAGTAAGGCGGGATGGCCCAAGGGCCACCCTTTGTCTTTTTTTCGGTAATATTCGTTTTCCAACAAGTTCTCGTTTTGTAGCTAACCAAAAAGAAACGTTCATTATGTACAATATGTAGAGCATATGTTATCATTCCTTAACACATTGTACTTTTTGTGTTGTTTCCCACTAACCATAAATATTTGTAGTTTTCAGTTGACGTTGTAGTTTTTGCCAATTTGTCAACTTAAAAACGTTGGTTCCTATATTTTAAGTGTTACTCTGTTATAATCATTTTATATATACATTAAACGTTACGTTTTTCTCAACCATGGCTTTTATTTATTTCAGCAGTAAACTAAAAACGCTAAAGCATTGTTACCTAACCTCCCAAATGAAAACAACACTTATTTTCGCTTTACATTAAGAAATAGAACAATTTACAATTAGTGCACTTCTTCTTTTCCACATCGTAGTATATCGATACAATCTCATATTAAAAACATCGATAATGTACTGCGGGTACGCATAAAGGTACAGTTCACACATTCGTTATCATGCCACCTAGCGATGATTACTTTCAAGTCATTGACACTACTGGAATCATAACTACCTCTTGGTATTTTGCCAGCTCTTTATCCTCCATCAAAGGACGACCTCTCATTCGATTTTTCATAATCGTTCCTTGACTAAGAATTACAAATTAATTTCTCAAGTAATACAATAGTTTCACAGAAGTAAACTAGTTACCAATTAAACTACAAACAGAGGTGGATATGAAATACTTCTGCATACTTGAATATTTGAAATACATGCTAGGACAAATTTCTGTCCAAGTTCAAAGCACAAAATACTCTTCACATACACTAAAATTATGTCGGAAAAATGTAGTTTAAATAGCACGAGGTAATATATCGTAATTATACCACTAATACCTGCTCTTGCAAAAGTTTTAAAATTTTTGGCTTATTTTTAAAATACTGTCGTCGACTACCAGCTTTTGTGGCTTTGTATTGCACCATCATTTCATCATTTGGGAACTGATTCTCGTGCTTAACTCTCAAACAGTTCCGGCGAGTGCTTTCAAATACATATCGAATTTGGTAACCATCAAAGGGAAGCAACTGGAATAAGAGTTCAAATATTTATGCTCTATAATAAGCTCAGATGGTAAAATCAATGCGGAATTGGAAATTAATTCATGAATAAGCAGTGGCTCAAGACTTATCCATGCACTAAGGACCAAGTTCACTGGTAAGGGAAAATTTCGAAGAAAGTTAAGATGACCATTTTCAAAAACACGTATGTGCCATTTCTTCCTTATGGGGCTGAAACCTGGGCTCTAACTGAGAAGCATCTAAACTCTCTCTAAGCTCCAACCTTAGGAAAGTTAAAGGAAAGATAAGAAGAGATCGATTCAGAAATACTACTATAAGAGTGAGTCTTAAGACCTTTGAAAGGTCAAATCAAGAAAGCATGATTGCGGATATGGATGGAAGGGGATAGACTTCCAAAAGAACTGTAAGAGGCAAGAATTGCTGGGAGAAGACACAGGGACCGGAGAAGAGTGACCTGGGAGGACAATGTGAGGTGCTTTCTGCAGCGCTGAGAGTGCATTGGAATGCAGCCAAGGCCCTGGCCATACAGAGACCACGGTGGAGAGACCTTTGCTCAACGTCTACACCTTGCGGTAGAAGAGGATTGGAATAAGAAGAAAAAGAAGTATTAAAAAATTCCAAAGGGCAAATGCTTTAAACAAGCATAAACATTGATGTATTAGGAAAAAAGGTATCCCGGATTTTAACAAGGGAAGCTGAAAATTCAGAAATATCTTCTTAATAGTGGGCACACATAGTGCGTATCATCACTTAAAGAAAACAAAAACAATTGAGAGTTTTCATTTTCTCATTTAGTTTACCGATTCATATTTACCTTCTTTAATTATAACCGTTTACAATTTAATAACTAAAAGTGGATCTTGGAGCTTTATCCAAACATTTTTGAAAAACTAAAGCTATTTAAGCAATTATTGGAATCAAAAAACTATTCATCAATGCCAAAAGATTGATTGGTATTAAAAGGTTACATGAGAAATGTAAAAGCCTGGTCAAAGATGACCTAACGTAATTAGCAGTACATTAGGCCTTATCAAGATAATCTAACCTGATTTTATAATTGCATTATTTTTCTTCATTGATTTGTTTGATTTACGACGCTTGTAAGAGGATCATTAAAAACTGAAAAATCCCAGTGGTGCGACTTGCACCATTGCACAGGGCACCCCTGTTTAGTACGGTTTGTTTTTAATTATAAGTGGTTCGTTTTAAACAGCCGTGTTTTGTCTACAGCAAGACTTAATAGTTGTTGAAGTCATTAGATCACATAAACAGTGCTTGTTGTCAGAGAGGTGCACATACCCTCCCAAAGACCATGTGCAGTTGGAAATAACCCCCAGTAAAAAATCCCAGTAGTACAAATTGCACAATTGCCCCATGCTGTGGGCATTCCTGATTAGTACGGTTTGTTTTTAATTATAAATGGTTCGTTTTAAACGGCCGTATTTTGCCTACAGCAAGACTTCACTAGTTGTTGAAGTCATAAACATTGTGCATACGATGTTTACTGTTGTAGCGTGTTTACCAGTGTTTTCAGACCGAATAGTTGCTGTTAAAACACCTGACGCGGCATGTTTCAGACTAAATCCGTCTCGTTCGAAACGTTAAACCTGCATGTTCGTTGGGAATAATATACGTTGATTAGCCACCGACTTATCGCGGTCGGACAGAACGGACGATGCTGTCCCCAGAGGACGAGCTGCCGGCGATGAAAGAGCTGATATGAAAGCGCTTCTGTTTGAGCGATCCCACGACGCGTAACTTTATGTGCAGCGCCTCCAGTATCGTATTTACGATTACAACCTATATTTTACTAGCAAGCCATACTGTATAGCGTTATACTTCCCTCTTTGTGCAGGAAACACGTTCTTCCTACGCCTATATGGTATACGGGTGCTCAGGCGATTAGAATGGGGAAAAATAATTAAGATAGGTGAAACATTTGTTTCAAATTTTATATTTATGGACAATGTAATGTTGTTTAATGAAAAAGGACCCAGATGTTAATCCACCTCAAGAATTAAGTCTGGCTTGAGTGAAAGGTAAGTATGCCTTTATTAATGCTGGACTACCAGGCGGAGTGAAATTGATTGTTAGTATCTGACGGTACCATAGGCGGGCCAGTAGTGTCCGGCGCCTGTGTGCAGAACTTTAGTTGGGCCCCCTATATCCTCCCCCACACAATAAAAAATCACTTTACAAAAACGTATCAGTGAGTGGAAATGAAATACGAAATATATCAATTATAAGTGTATTGAACAAAAACCAGGAATTACAAAAATCCTATAAAAACAATAAACATATAAGAAGGGTACAAAAACAAAATAATCAAAAATAATTTACCAGACAATAAAGTAATTTATGTTGTTTGTCTAGAAAATCATTTGCCAATTGCACCTTTTGTAGTTTTACGTAAAAAACAGATAAACTTACAGTTTTATAAAAACAAAAATATTTGTTTTTGTGTTCAACTGTCAAGTATCGTAGCGATTACATATCACAGACGCACTGAATGAAACTGTCTTTGTTTCAACTGCTGACTCATAACTAACGAAAAACAATTGACCTTGTATGCACAATGCTAGTCTCGTTAGTTACAGCCATAGGCATACGAAATTTTAATAGCATAGCACTTTACCAATTTAAAATGATGTGCGACTTCACACGTCAGGAGCACCACACAGTCTTAAAAATTTGGCAAGAATACCCGTCCAGAGCACCAAAAATGATAATACAATTAAGTTTATGAATTCCCCGTCGGTCACGCGTACAACGTTACCGCTCATAATGTATGACCGACAAGGCCTGTACGGTTGAATTTTTAATTTTTTAAATATTAATTTTAAATTTTTTAAAAATTTTCAATTTTCATTTTGTTGAGTATACAAACTTTATTTCACAAGTAATACAAACTAGTTAAACGTAAAACGAAGTAATAAACCGTAGTTATGATATTACTAAACTTTTCAAAAAATTACAAATATTTAAATTTATTCTATGTAAGGTATTAAAACATGTTAAGCAGAGGAAAGGCTTTTTTGGACACCCTAATCAAAACGAAGTAATTTTTTTACTTTTATTCTTTCTCGAAGCTCTTTTCATTTTCGTACAGCTTTTTCGTGACATCCCTTATAGTGCTTCCTCACATCCACTGCACTTTCTTCCGTTTTGACCAACTCATGGCGGCACAGTGATGACCGAAAGCATGACCGACACGGCGTGGCATGACAAAAGTAACCGTACCACGCCGCGACGGTCACATTAACCGAAAGCTATTAAGATCACAATTCTTGCATCGCGGTATGATAATATCAACCAACCTCAATTTAGTAGCCTAACAGACACAAAAACGATAAAAATCATTTGTGCCCAGGGGAACGAAGTAAGTTAAATACCCCCGCAGAGAACGTGTTAACCGCACGCTCTCCTATCAAAGGCCGTAGCGTGTGGCTGCCTCATTCGTCACATAGCCTGCTGTTATAATTTAGTTCGATATTTTACCCGTAGATGTCTCCAGCAATAAGCAGTGTACAGGTGCGGCTGCTGCATGTTCTAGGCGCATCGTGTCTCTAACGTAAACAAAATGTCAAATACACATAATTTTGCACTTTATAACGTCGAGACGACATTATAATATCGGGAACCTGGTTAATTGGCTCAGGTCAATTAAACAGGCTGCCATAATATTCACAAACTCATAACTATCTGAAATATAAACAAACACTAAATAGGATCCCGTGAATTGAGGAATTTTATGACTGGGGTTTGTAGATTTATTCACTCACCTTTTTGGACCATGACATCTCTTTATTACATACTGTTTTAGCATCATAGAAGAAAATTAGTAATGTGTATACTAATGATAAAAATATTTGCGCATTTTGTACAATTGTAATTAGTGTAAGTCATGGGTGAACATAGCTTGTACTGTCCTCGGATCCGAGTTGTGTGTTCCTGTATATGATATTAAAAATAATAATCTTTACTTTGTGCCATCTGAAGAATGGGCTTATTTAACTTTAGCGTGTTATACTCATTAAACTCATTAAACTTAACACATCTTATTACTTATCATGAAATTACAATTTTATGATAATTAGGTCAGTCTTTTGTGTTTTACTTTACTCTTATGTTGTTGTTTAAGTGTCTTTCATATATTAGTTAAAGTTAAGTTCTGAACCACAGAAGTAGAACTTCCGTGTCACCTGTGTGTAACATATCCTCGGCGAATCGGGGCTTCTATCTGTAGTGCAGGGTGTCTGGGAGATCTTCTGTCTATCGTGTGTTGGTGAAGTTTGGTGTCATTCTTAAAGATGAGTAGTCTGTCTCTTCTGTAGATTCTTGTGGTCTGTTTCTTCGTGGTAACTTTCACTAGTGTTCACATTGTTGTACCGCACATATTGGTTATGGTTAACAGTTACATTCTAGAAGTTTAACATCACATTTAGGTGATGTTATTTATTTATAGAGATGTCATCGCTGCACACTCAAGTCATTCACAACATTCACATCATCCGGTAATTACGTAAGTTTTACTTAGTCTACATGTTAAATATTTTCTAGCGGTCTACATAATGTGCTGTACGCTGTATCACCAGGGGAGTCTCTGATTCAACTGGACTAACTAACTATAGGGGCAATGGGGCTGTCCGCGCGCGGGTAGTTTCTCAGCGCGAAAAGTAGTTCTTAATTATTATTAATTATTTTCCTTTAATTTGCTTACAATTTAATTACATCACTCTATACTTTTATTATTCTTTCATGTAACGCGAGGTCGTTATGGATTTATTGAGTTTCTTAAATCTAATTTTATTAACTGATACATCGGCAAATCGGCATGTTACTACCGGTTTGGGGCATAGAGAAAGGGTTCTTTTGTACCTTATAAAATTATTTTAGTATAATAATTTTTTATTTAATTTTATTGTGGGATTTAGCCATATTAAATCGTCACAACTTGGTGAATCAATATAGCCTATGATGAAAATTCCGATCGATTGGTTTCGGAAATTGATTATAAGGATTAGAACGTAGCTATGGATCTGATGAATCTTTCAATGATGATACATAAATACATTTTCATACACATGACATAAATGAGTTATGTGTATTTTCATGTTTATTTTTATTTTTTTTTCCTGTAGTCAGAGGCGGATTTACCATTTTGCCGCCCGTAGGCAGTATAAATTTGCCGCCCTCCCACAAATCTCTGTTGGGGGGGAGGGGTTTAATTCAATTCTTTATATTTTCAATTGCCCTAAAATTTGTTCTTTATATAAGATTTTCTTCTCAATTTTTCTTAATACATTTCTACAGAACAATTTATATAACGTACTAGGAAAAGTGCAATAACACATTAAATTACTATAGCCGTGTTTATTCCAAAACATTTTAACTGAACTTAAAATATAAGCAATTTAATACAATTTTGTATGCAAGTTGGTATAAAATTAAAAAGATAAAGCGAGTTGTAATAATAGTCCTTGTAATAATTTTTAAAATTTACGTCGTGATTTTTTATGGGCAAAATTATTAATATCTGTCAGGGCCATCTTCTTTAATAACTCTCCTTCAATGGACAATATAGTCAATGAATACAAACGATCTTCTCCCATGTTCGCGGGTAGATAATTCTTTACTCTTCTGAGCCACGAGAACGCTCATTCAGCTGAGCAGTTTGATGCCGATGTACATACATACATCCGAAGAGCAATGTCTACGTTGGGATAGACAGACTGGAACCCATCCTTTCGTATTAGGCGGCAGAGCTTCACAGGTGTAGACCTCTTATTTCCCTTTATGAATGTTAGCAGCTAGTGGCACCTATCCACATTCACTCACGTCAGATTATAGAGTCGGTAAAGGATGTTCGAAATTTGAATATAAACGAATTAATAGCTAAACGATTAATTAATATAATGGAAGTATCACATACATAATGTATGTTAATGTAATTATGAAAAAACCATGTACTTCATATACATATCAGAAGTAAATGACAAACTATTCTCTTGTGTAATAAACCTAGTTACTAAAGAATATATATTTTTAAAAGTTTCTTATCATATCTGAATGAAATGCAACGACATTTGAAACATCTCTTAGGTATAGAAACAACATAACGGCCGTCAAATTTTACCTTTACAAAATTTGCCGCCCCACAAATTTTGCCGCCCGTACTCATCTAAATAGCTTGCTTGTTGTACAGTGTTTTCTTGTTATTCGCAACGTAGGCCTTTCCGTGTACTTACTAGTTCTCGTGACATTATTACGTGGAGAAAGCTCAGATTCATTTTAACGCGCTTAATAGCTTTCCCAAGGCAATCCTCATATATCATTCGCATATCATATAGTTCTGTTGCATCATTGTTTGTAAGAAAACTATCTAATAGACAACTCATGTCACACTATTTTAGTGAATATATTGTAATATTATTCTGAACAAGGTTTGTGTAATTTATTTAATATAACCACACGACATGTAAAAATTGTAATAATAGACGTGAAGTTTGTATATGAAATCCAAAAGCAAGTCTCAGCAGCAAATAGGTGGCACTTTAGACTGTTGAAGTAGATGAGAAGTAGATTAATAACAAGGTCTACAAAATGGACCCACTATAAAACTTTAATAAGCCCAGTCTTGACATATGGAGCAGAAAAACGTAACATCACCAAAGTAGGTACATTTTTTAAATTTTGAAAGAAAGGGATGCGGAAAATTTTTAGACCGGTATGAGGACCAGTACAAAATATATTAAATTATGAAGGTGGTGGCAGCCTGTGGGAGAATGACGGAAGATGACGTTACGAGGTGAGGATATTGTTACGAGGATGACGTCCTCGGAGCATGAAATAGCTAGGGAAGTCTTGGTAACGCTGCCAAATGGAAGAAGAGGCGTGCCTAAGCTGCGATGTATTGATGATGTGAGCAATGATGACAAATTGTTTGGAATGAGGGACTGGAGAGCCATCACGTCAGATCAAGACAGTTGGAGAATGCTTCTGGAAGAAGGCAAGACTCAGCAATGAGTTGTAGCACCAAGGATGATGATTTAAATTAACGATACTAAAATTAGGCTCAAGGCTGGGCGAGACGCAGATGGCGGATAGCGAGGGACCACAGATAAATCGGTTAGCTGCGTATAAGCAGTCCCGGACCGAGTCGTAGCTTCAGCAGGATGTGGAGGGACCATGAGTGACGTGGTTATACCTGATAAAATCCACAAAGTTGTGACATGGGTATAAGTGCTGTCATTAAATAAGCGCTGCCCTATACTGCCTTGCACGGTTAGGAGATGGTTCTGCAAAGGCTAGAATAAAGGACACTGTGATGTACTGTATAACCAAGGGCAGAGCAGGCTCTATAGCCGTAGTAAAGGCAGCTCATCTACAAAAAGGAAACTCCTAGAAAGGAAATCTCTGCTTCTCGCATACAGAGGTTGAGAGTGGTGTTGGCAGCTTTAACTTGGAAAGTGGAAAATTGCTGTGAAACCTTCAAACGGGCCTCGGATGCTGGACGGATTTTTATGATGTACTATCATAAAACCAATATTGCTTTACGCACCAGAATATTTAGTTCTAAATCAAGAAAAGTAAATTGAAGAATTATAAAAAAATAAATGAAACTAAAGGAAAGTGAAGGCGAATGAAGAAAACGATTGCTTTCTGTGTACACTTGGTCCGAATAAACCCAGAGAGGTTGAAGGTTTGATTATTTTGATAAAACGTCTAGGGTATATGTTGTTGTTTCATAAAAGATAAGAAGAATTTAGTTAAAATAAACAATCCAGAAGAGGAAATTTTAGACGGTTTACTTTTTGGAAAAAGATTAAGGAGGTCGGTCGTCACAGGTTTTGACAAAAGATAAAACAAACAAATATTGTCTGGACGGAAGAAAGGACGAAAAAACATAGCGAAAGGATGAAGAAGTATTGGAAGGACAGAAAGGCAAGAAACGAGGGAAGGTCATAAATTATTTCACGAGATCCACACCTGTCTACATCCAACATCGGGAAAAAGAGAAAAGAAATGGAAATACAGAAGGCAGGCTTACAGATATATTTTGAAAAGACGGAGTATGTGAACAAGGACACCGAAGATCCAACCTGGACAATTCTGTTCAAATATGGTAATATCACAAGAGCTAAAAAGGTCAAGCACTGTTCAGATTATGTCAGAAGGCTTACAAATCTAGATCACTATCATATTAGTTCAAACCGGAATTCTTACACGCGGCAGAAACAGTAACTAGTAAAGGACTCTCAATATAGAAAAAAAAGACGAAAATCCTAGGGTCAAAAACCAATGAGTCACCAATGAGTCCATATTTTATTTGAGACAAAACCAAGAGTTGTATGAAAAGCATGAAAAACTAGACCAGGAATAAGGAAAGACCAATAGCTTTCTATGGACACCTTGGAAGAATGGTGTCAGATAGGACAGCAAAAAAATATCTTCGCCTTCCAGGACACACGTACCATGGGTTAAACAATCCGTCACGATCTAAAAATTGTGGAATCAATGGAGAAGAGATAGGAAACATAAGGGAAATTGCGGAGGTGAAGAAATTGTCCAAAGAGAAACCAAGAAGAACCAAAAGGGTGTTATCAGAAGAAGAACGAGCCAGAAAACGAAGGAGTAGTTGTGAAGAAGAAAAGGACTACTTGAGAAAGACCAAGAAGAAGATGCTGAAATCTGGGAATCGCGACCCATTGATGGCTGAAACGAAAAAAGAACTACAGAACGTACCATTTTACCCAAAAAATATTTCACTTTACTTCCGAACGACAGATACTTGTAAAATGGTTCAACACTATCGACCTGTTTATACTTTCTATATTTATTTTCAGACGAATGGTTACACTTTCGTGTTCGAGATATAATTGCATATATACGGTAAGTATCAGTATTCGGTAATAACATATGTCGGTATATAGTGTTGGCGTGTTGTGAGTTATGATGATTAAGATGCAAACATATTTCTTTCTTTAATCATTCTTCCAATTTTAAGTACACTACTACCACCAAATTACACTCATCATATGACATTACACATTAAATTTAGCTTAAAGAATTTCAACACATTTCTTGTACAATACAAACACTTTCAAAAAAATGGATTTTTAGTTGTACAAATTGGTTATACGAATACGAATTCGTTCAGTTACTTATTACTCTTCACTGACATTATATAAGTACACAGAAACATCTAAGCACAAGCTAATCCAGAATCAAGTGGCAAGCGAACTCTCTCGCTACTTGCTCAATAAAAATCTCGTTTATATACCAAACGATTATTTATTTACACTAGAAATCGTACAAGCACACACTCTCGCGCGCATACAAGATTACAGCAATATTCGTTTCGTTTGGTTACTAAAACAACTCATTATAAGTCACTATAGCTGTGATCATGGTCAAGAAGATCGAAACAATTGTGAGAGTATTATAAAATAAAATTATTTTAAATAAATTTCGAAGTGTTTATTATTCTAATAAAAATTGAGTTGCTTAGCCAAAAAGTAAGTAACTAACACACATTATGACCTCCTCCTCCTCCTCCTCCTCCTCCTCCTCCTATGGCGCTGCAGCCCGAAGTCGAGTCTTGGCCTCCACTATCCTGACCCTCCACCTGTCTCTATCAGTAGCAAAGGACTTCCATCTTCGCACTCCCAAAATCTCTCTTGCATCCACAACGACAGCATTTTCCCATCTGTTCCTTGGACGGCCCATTGGTCTTTTGCCATCCATCTCCCTATAAGACTGTTTTAGGTTTTCGTTTGGCGTCCATTCTTATGACATAGCCAGCCCATTGCAGCCTCCTCAGTTTTACGTACACTTCTACCGTTGTTTCGTTTAAGTGACAATATACCTCATCATTATGTCAAAGCCTCCATTCCCCATTTCTATAGGCCTACATGGGGCCCAGGAGCTTCCTTTCAAATATTTTCAGGCGTTCAATTACTCTTTGTGTTAATATCCAGGTTTCATTGCCATTGCACAGGATGGGTCGTACGATGGTTTGATATATGCGCATTTACGTCTTCCTAAGTATAATTCTTGACTTAAGCGCGAAGTAGGCCTTGTTGGCTACAGTTATCTTTCTCGTTATCTCTCCATCATCTTTCCCATCTTCAGATATCGTCGCTCCTAGGTATGTGAAACCTCTGACTGCCTTTGTACAGTCTTCTTCTATAATCAAATTTGGCCTGGGTCTGGTAGACCTTGTCTAACTTATCTTTTAGGTTATCCAAGTTTATTGATAGTCCTACCTTTGTACCTAGTTCCAGGTTTAAGCATGTCTCCCTTGCAGCAGCAGTTGATTGGGTTATGATAGCTATATCGTCAGCATAACACACATTATGAGAGCTGCAAAAATTAGATTACATTTGTTTTACCTTGAATGAAAAAAAATGAATTACTTTTATTAGTTAATTCACTTGTATGCTAAACTATGTTTCATCACAGTTCTAATTTGGCTTTTCTTTATTTCATTTGGCTGTGCTACTATTGATTTTGCTTGTTTTTCTACAGTCTTTAACTTCAACACTTAAGTTATCTTTATCCTTGAGTTCAAAGTTTCTATTTTTGTTTACTTCATTTTTTGTAATGTATTTTTGTTAAAGAAACATTTCATATTGTTTTAAGTGTATGCTTATTAGTATGTTTCAGTTTAAGTCATTACTTCCGGTTTTCTTGTTACAATAAACATACACGGACACAAGTATCGTTTACAATCGATTTCTGTCGGTTCTATATTCAACGTGTCGAGAAAATGGCAACAACCTATAATAAATGATCAAGTAAAGTATCTTCTATAGTTTTATACCGTGTAAAAATAAATTAAATACTTCTATTTGTCTTGCCTCTTCCTGTTATACAGTGTGTTCCACGAAGAAACGGAAGTAATTTTAGGATATGTTTTACTGGTAAAAAACAAGAAACTGGTGAAAGTTTATACAAACGTAGATCCGGAAACTTTGTTTTCGAGTTATGGTTTGCGACATATATCGCCCTGTTTTCTGCACAACCAAAAATGAGGCTTTATAAAACTTCTTGAGACTCAAATTTTTGAATAAAATTAGTGTTTAACATATTTTTTAACCCGACAATTTTTGTTTAATGGATCCTAGAACTGAATCTCTAGTAGTTTCTGAGAAAATTATTGTAAAGCTTAAAAAACTGAAGTAGAAAACATAATTTTTTAGATTCGGCACAAATTTACATGACTAAATTTCCAATAAACAAACGAAAATTGGAAGCAAAATTTATAAAACAACTTTGAGAAAATATATGTAAGTAAAGTCGGTTGAAAAGAAATAAAAGTTTAGGAAATTCGACTTTTATTTAGAACGAAAGAAACGAAAACGTGGTACAAAATGGTATAATTTTAAATTTTAATAATTTTACATTACAACACAATTCTCTCTTTGATACTGAGAAAAAGTATACAAATAAAATTTACTATGTAAACTAAAAAGCATATTACAAACTAACGATTATATAAATTTGTTAAAATGTTTTCTACACATGCTTCGCTGGAACGAAAATTTCTTGAGTGACTCTCTGTATTGTGTCAGCGCTGTTTCGTATAGTTTCAGCGTCACTGTGAGTTCTCATCACAAACGTTTCCCTTGTGTTTACTTTTTGTCCGGATACTAAGGTTTTCATATGACCCCACAGGTCCCAGTCCAATGATGATAAGATAAGTGACGTTGGAGGCCAATTAATTTGGTCTTTTTTGTTCTAAATAAAAGTAAAATCTCTTCAACATTTTTCGTTTTCAATAGACATTACTTGCAACATTTTCTCGTATTTAAACCCTTTTCAATTTTTTTTCAAATTTGGATTTGTTTATTGACAATTTAACAAAGTCAATTTGTTACGTTACGCTACGCTAATTGTTAGATTGCGGGAAGCCTAAAAATAATGTTTTCGACTTCAGTTGTTTAGGCTTTACAAACCTTTTCTCGTAAACTACTAAAGTTACAGCTCTTAGAACTATTTTACAAATTTTTCTAGCCATAAAACGTATAAAACATAAATCTTCCCCTCCCCGAAATATGTGTCCTAACAATAGCCTAATTTTAGTAGGCCTATATGACCTAATATTTCTGTTGGTGGAGCAAAACACGGCCGTAACTCAAAAACAAAGCGTTTCTAGACCTACGTTTATATAACATTTTTCCTTTATTTTTACCAGTAGAACATGTAGTGAAATTATTTCCGTATCTTCATATTTAATTTTGTTTTAATCTATAATGTCAATTAACTAATGTTACACTTTCTGAACACATAACCAGCGATGTACGTTTAGTATGCTTAATTTAATTACTTCCACTAATTTTAGTCAAAGTACTAGTTATATAATAAATATTAGAAATAATATTAGTTTATTTTATAATAAATATTATGTTGCATAAATATTAGGCCTATATAATTATAATATTTTAAATATTATATTTATTGTTCACGTAATATACTTATTAGTGTCCTGTTAGTCATCTGTTTACATATTACGTAGCTTATCTACCAAAATTTAAAATTCTTTACACGTAAAAAGTTTAACAACACGCGCTCGATTCCCGATGCTTACTTGCAGCGCGAGAGCTAATTACTCAGAGCAATTTGCCTGCCATTAAACACTTAGTCGTGAGATGTAATTAAACAGTGCTTACCGCTTCAGCCTTTGTTTTACTAACGGCAACAGTGCGACGTCTTTATGTAGGGGGGGGGGGTCCAACTTACTTTATAAAATTCAAGTTCCAAGAGTTCCAGTTAAGTGACAGTTTATGTAAATTTTAATAGATTTATCATCCAGCAGCAGCCGTTAAGTTTATAATCGTCTTGAAAACTTTACTTTGATTAAAAAACAACTTTGGTATATGTATTGAAACTTTTTAATGTATAAAAAAATTCATTAATTGATTCCAGTCGCATTGGTCGTGTTGGTCGTGTTTTTCTTCACGTAACGCGCTATAAAGTTGGGAGCACCCCCCCCCTCCTACTCAGTGAGCTCGTTACTCTCAATGATTTAGTTTGGCTGTTCTTTAGTATTTACTTTGACAAGTGTTGTCTCCACTGCATAGATCTGAAGTCACTTTTCACTGAATATATTGTAAATCGCGCAGACAAAACATTCTTCATTTTACATTGTATTATGTTTTTGCGGTCTTCTTCCGGTATGGGCCGCGTCAAAAATATCTTGTATGACAACGTTTCACTAATATTACAATGGGTATCCTCAGGTCTATGTGACGATGAGGCTGGCAAGCGAACTCAGCTATACAGTGTAGAAGTGGCGGTGGGTGGTCCACATGTTAACATCAACAGAAAAACAGTCACGCTCAGCACGACTTGGTATCCTTTACTTTCTGGTCTGACCGTACGGGAGTTGACTGACAGCACAAATAATGCATACGGCGTTTAATACCTACAGGACAGGGTTCACTTACCGGACCACCTACCGCCACTTCGACACTACATAACTGTGGTCTCTTACCAGCCTCATCATCACATAGACTTGAGGATACTCATTGTAAAATATGTGAAACTTTGTCACACAAGACATTTTTGACGCGGTCCATACCGGAAGAAGACTTCAAAAAATATAATGGACACCGGCCTCGGAAGCCTGCGTCAGAAAAGTTTTCATTGCAGTTTTACTGACGCAGATTTTCGTAAACATGTGCTTGTACTGTAGACAGTTCTGTATTATTTTGGATAATATTTTTGCGCTAAATATTGTTTTTATTAAAAAAGGGTTAAAGGTAATTTCATGACTAAGTAAGTCATCCACTGACAATACCCTTACAAAACGCATACGCTAGCGATATAATTAAAATTTTCTTGGTCCGCAGACCATTGTAGATGAAGTGATAAGTGTCTGTTCGGTCTTCTTGATACATTTGTCTGACGGTTATTACTGCGAAGTCGGAGTGCGCCGATAGCCTATGCACTCCATCGTTGTTCAATGCGGAGTTGGATATATACAAAGGTGCACTGGCTATTGATTTTAAGAGTTGGGCTTGGGTTTTTAATGGTTGGTAAATTAAATGGCTTGAAACAACCCCACAGATGTGTATATCGAAAGTCTGTATGGATTTCAATGTACGCTTATGTAACAGGAGTTGTTAAAATACAATTTCGATTTACGAAAAAAGAGGCAGAATTTTATTTGTGGTTTTCCTTCAAACTTCTGGCGCTTTATTGCTACTGTCAGTCGCTTTACTTTCTACGTATAAGCCGGTTCAGTTTCTCTACTGTCGG
The DNA here is from genome assembly GCA_034769895.1 of Magicicada septendecula. Classification (NCBI taxonomy): domain Eukaryota; kingdom Metazoa; phylum Arthropoda; class Insecta; order Hemiptera; family Cicadidae; genus Magicicada; species Magicicada septendecula. The sequence continues at coordinate 81,414,845 of CM068376.1, forward strand.
TGCTGTCTCTGGACACGTTGTAAGTTGTCTGATGCATACAACTTGCACTGATTTTGTCTTCTTCACACTGATGCAGTAAGGCAGGCGACAGGCGACATTCATTTTTTAGAATATCTGAAGTATTCAGACAGTATTCAAAGTATCATTATCCGGGCTGCTAGGCCCATGGTCTATGAATGTTTAGTGCAGACGTTTCGGCGTCGCCGTCGGATGCCATCTTCAGTGCAAAGTTTTGTTGGCAGATGATCGCCAAATACTACTTCAGTACCGGGGTTATCTGGCGAAAACTACCAACAAAGTTTTCCACTGAAGGCGAGGCCAAAACGTCTGCACTTAAAACCCATAGACCTCGGCCTAACAGCCCGGCTTCTACTGATACTTTGAATAATGTTGACGTCGGCCATTATTCAAGATTCGCTAAGATCAAGATTCACACAGAACGATTCAGATACAAAAAATTATCGGTTTTCATTGAAAAGAGAAAACGTATTCTGAAAAGAATTGTGAACTCCACTAATTAATAAAAAAAAATTAACATATCAGTGCTAACGCGTGGAATGATCAACATCGCAAAGGGTACAACCAAGTAATGTAACAGGTGACAGCTGCAGACTCGAATCTACGATCCGTGATCACATGTCACACATCTCAAATGTATGTGATATCCTAATAAATGAAACAAACAGTGTTGCTGAAGCGATTAATGCCGGAACGCAACAAATGGTACAACGCTTATCAGCGTTTAACGAAAAGTAACATTTAAAGTAAGAAATGAAAAGTAACATCACCTAGGGTTGCCATCAGTCCACGTTTTCCCGGCGTGTCCTCTTTTTCGGAGGAAAGTGGAACGTCCACAGGGAATTTCTGTCAGTGTCAGGGATTTTATCACAGTTAGTAACGTTGATTTTAAGAAGCATATTAGATTATTTCGGTACCAATTACTTGCTGTTAGTCAGTTAACTAGCTGAGACGAGGTTTTTTTGTCTTTACTTTGTGATTATTGTATTTAAATAAAAATATTTTTCTGTTTCTTTTATTTTTAGCTTGTTACAATGTAGTTTAGTAATTACAAAATCCTAAAGCTCAAGTGTGCATATCCTAAAAGCTTGTTTATTGGCGCATTGCAAAAAGGCATCAATTTAAAACGAGATTGGAATAGCCTATAAAAATTAAGACAGACCTTAAGAATAGGCACACAAAATAAGGAATAATTATCACTTTTAAAAAATCAAAGCATTTTATATTGAATATTTTAATTCACTTTTCCGATTAATGTTTATTTTATTTATTTGCAGCTGTTTACTATTTAAGTAAAATATTGTTTTCTATTAAGAAAATTGTATGATAAATAACACTAGCATTATAAATGTGTATGTCTTTTTTGTTACTAATAAAAAATAACTTTATTTTATTAAACTAATTTCTTTTAAGCCAAAAGCCGTTTTGAAAATAATTTTTATTTCCCCAATACCACAGTAGTTTTATTATGAGTGACATTCTATTGACACGTCAGACTCGGCGGATATTTTTTGTAGTTTCAAGTGCAAGATTTCATACCGGTATTGATCTAATTTTTTAATCACGATTGTCCCAGGGGTTCGTTTTAGCGGATGGCAACATTACTTTGCTCCTGCCCTGGCGAAATAAACTCAAGACATATAAAATCATCGTAGGCCGGTAGTAACTTTTTATCTGTGATATGTGGTCTGTGTAAGCGAATCAAAATGTAGTCCGACTGCGATGAATACAACCCGAGTATGTTTTAAAGAAGGGTAGGTATTGTGCAAAACAACAACGGTCCTACGGATAATTAGTTATTTAATTAGTTATAATTAATTAACCACGAATTAAGTCGATTAACTGTGGGTTTATAGAACGATTTTCATAATGCACGCTCGGACCAGCAGCACTGTACGAATGTGACTCATGCTCTCTTAACAAGAACACGCAGGAGGTACTGGCAGATGGTAAAGAAAGATAATAATGAGGACATTACAAAGAAGGAAAACGTAGAACGGCTACATACGGAGAACAAACGAAGAGTTATATATCGTGCACAATGAAGCAAAACTGGTATGTTGGTAAAATCAAGAAGAATACAGTGGTATAGAGAGAATGGCAAATTATGGACGGTAAGAAAGGTAAAGAAAATGTGCTAAGTTATAAAATGAACTAGAGAAATACCACGGAAAACGTGGTCAGGTGCTGTGGTGACAGATTTGAAAGAGAAGGATGTCAAGAATTGGAAGGGTCTGGAAAAATAGGAGGGAAGGAATTATGAAACTCTTGGCTGTTAATTCTTAAAAAATATAGTGTGACATACGGGATTGATAAGGACAGCGTTGTTGTTTGGACGAATGAATGATTACAGGTCATGACATCATACGGAAGATGAAAGTAAACAGGGAACTTGACGCACAGCATAATATTATGAAGTCTTAAGTAGTGCAGCGCAGTACAGTATTTAAAACTATAATGAGGGTGTGATTTTTTACACGAGATGAGATGAGATTATTTATGTTTGCTGTTCATAATCGTATATTGGAACTCTAGAGTCAGGGCCTCTCATAACATCTCCTGCTTAGGATGCATTTATCTAACCTTTTTGTTGAATGAATAATTAGAAGAAAAGTCCATTGCACCTTTAATTTCAATGTGATTAAGATACAAAGACGCAGAACGTCCTATCTTTCGAGTGGAGGTGATTCCTAGTGGAGACGTATATCTCAATGTTGTGCCAAAGGACGCGTTTATAAATTCAGTTCACGTACACCGCGGTAATATAAAGTTATAAAACCACGTTTCAACACTATTAAATAATGCACTACTAATGTAACCAGCTTGTCGGTCGCTCGCTATAAATTTTTATCGATTCGCATGCTATAAACAGTAACGCGACGCTATGTGACCGTATTTCATTGTTTTCAGAATTTACGTTCTACGCTTTTCGTGCAATTTTAAAACGGGCGGTGCTTTAAAATGCTAATGATGAATCGGGTAAGTGGACGTATAATGGAGGGGCACGTCATCAATCAATAACCGGTTAATGATGTGTTTGGATGTGGGTCATAGCTGCTGTCCCTAGAGAGCTCAAGGTAATCAGATTAAATTTGATCTACATAAACCCATCTGTAGTACAAAGCCGCTGTCCACGTCAATACTGATGCCATATTTACCTCGGAAAAAACCCCGTCCAATATCATCGCTCGCAATCACAGCCAGTGCGCAAAACCTATTCCGCTCGTTCGTTGTTGTGTTTGAAGTGAGAAAAAACAGCGTCAATTCGTATTGTGCGTATTCTATAGCGTCGCTGGAGTTTTATCTGAAACCTCTTGAAACAACAACACATAGCGTATAGAACAGTATACTTGCAGAGTTCAGCGTGTAGAAACTGGATTATGGCATTTGTTTATCGTCTGACTCGTGGAAGCTACAACACGACGTGCATAGACGAAATGTAACTGGAAACAGTATGAGACCTTTAGGGAAATCGCTCAGCCAATGTTTACCAATCGTTTACAGGTTTATGCATCACTATTGACACGTGGATAGTGATCCTGTAGTATAGTAGAATTGTCATTAAATACCAGAGAAATCTACATTCACATTTTTTAAATTAACAATGGAACACAAATAAATACATTTGCGCTTTCTTTTTCCTATATTGTGTAGTCCTGTACGCAAATAAATAATTATACTAGTTTGTACAAATAACAAACACTTGCTGTGTCGCGCATTAACCGCTGTAAAAATTTCGGTAATGAACTTTGTAATTTTCGCTCCCCCCCCCCTTATAGAGTACCGGCAAGGTAAAAACAGACGTAATTTCCGCCAGAAGTCTAATCATGTTTCTGCAGCTTTCAGTGATAATAGAACGTTCTGGCTATTTCATATCTTTGTATACACCACTTTGTTAACATGTTTCACTACGCCCAACTGTGACATTGTTAGAGATAAAAGCTTTCTGTTTTCGTGGAAACGAGGTACGAAATAATTATTATAAATTACTACTACTACTACTACTACTACTACTACTACTACTACTACTACTACTTACTACTACTAATATTAATTAAAACGATGACAATAATGATGATGATGATGATGATGATGACAACGTATTATTATAGTTGCTGCTGTTGTTATATGGTTAAGTGTTAAGTTCAAATCGGATAGACACGATCTTCACTAGCTGTGACATTGCAGTGTGTTTGGCTGAAGGCCGAACACTGTCCAGCTCCGCTTCAAGCTGCTCACGATTAGCAACATTATCATGCTAGACTATCGTCTAGCCTACTAGCCTAGCGTCTAACCCAACTCTAATGAAAAACTAGCTCTTTTTACACGAGACATACAACAGTGTCCGTTCTCTAGCAGGGGCTCCGTAACCAGTTAGTTCAAGGTCGACTTGTTTTCGGAGATGTAATATAAATTAAAATGAATTAGCAAGTCCACACCATGCCTCGGTTGATTCTTGAAATGTAGATAATGATAAAAATAAGAAATTGGAAATTCACGATAACAAAGACGACTATAATTATAGTAGTAGTAGTAATGGTAGTAGAAAGTGTTGTTGTCCCACCTTCTTCTTCTTCTTCTTCTTCTTCTTCTTCTTCTTCTTCTTCTTCTTCTTATTATTATTATTATTATTATTATTATTATTATTATTATTATTACGGTGAGGTTAATTACCATCTGACACAGTTCCTCAGTGGTCATGGCAATTTTATTGCCCACTTCCAAAGAATGGTAAAGGTGCAAAATCCAGCATGCCAATACAGTTACTCTCCCCTTGAAGATGCCTTCCACACCTCTTTCAAGTGCTGCAGATTCACAAGAGAAAGAATGGCACTGGAGATGGAGGTCGGGGAGTTCATTCCCGAGAGCGTAGTTGAGATTATGATTTGAGACAAGGCCGGATGGGAACGCATTTCTGCATTATGGGTCCTACAAGAAAAGAAAGACAGGCTCAACTTGCACCCAAGGGGCAGTAGAAGATAAAGGCACAATAGGCCCCATCCTAAAGTAATACGCTAAGTGGTTCCAGTATGGATGTGAATGCCTAATTAGAGGTGGTTTTTTAGTGGGTTTAGAGTCCCACACACCAGAGGATACACGGTTTCCTCTGACGGTGCATAAAGCATTTTCCTCCTCTTATAAAAGTATTATTATTATTATTATTATTATTATTATTTCTTTTATGAATTTGCTAACTGCTATAATTTTTTATTGTTCGACTAAGCTTTTCGTCATTACTGACATCTTCAGGTCTTAAACAACCAATGGGTTATAGCAGAAAGCAAATTCATAAAAGAAATAGTAAGGATGGCTGCTAATTTAAACAATACGAAGTATTATTATTATTATTATTATTATTATTGTTCTCATTATTTTATAATGTATTTACGCTTGCTTTACCGTTACGACTGTAGACTGGCCTTATCCTTCGGTCGTCGAGCCGCTGTATAGTCAACCAAATTCATCATCGTTCATCATCGGTGTTGTGGTAACTGGCAGGTCCCATACAGCACCAATGCTGTCTCTTTTTTTTCTTACTCCCTCATCTCTTAATACCGTTAATCATTTCTTCTTACCCATTACCCTCCGCTGCACCATTAGGATCAGTCGTTAATTTTCATTTTCCTCGTGTAACGTGTAGTATCCCTTATTTCTTCCTCTTCAGGATTGTATCTAAAGTGTTTTTCGTTTCTTTATCCTGTTCTGAACTTCCTCATTGATCTCTCTATAAACCCATTTTTTCTCTCCGTTCTTCTCCACATCCACATCTCAAACAAACATAAATATCTCGGTTTTCTGTCCCTTTTCCTCACAGTCCTTGTTTTACGTCCGTATAGCAGAATGCTTCACACTGGGGCTTCACCTGTCCCAATTCCCAGATTCACATTGCAGTAATATAGTATACAATCTTCTTTATCAAAATATTATTATTATTATTGGGCACTGGCCCAAACTGTTTCTCTGTCTTCTACACTCATGGATGGCTAAGTAGCTTGGCACCCATATAAAAGTAAACTATCTTGTAAGTCATAGTTCAGAGAATTTATCTGTTGTTGTAGCGTGTCGTCTGTGCCTGTGTTGCCCAAAGCGGTGATGAAACTAAGCGAATCTGTGCAAATTGTAAGACACCTCAGACTTCGGTGTTCACAATACCAAAGAGCCTGCCGAATGGCATATAACTGAGAGGTGTATCCACTCGCTGTCCTCGGCAACGCCCGTGAATAAGAGGCGCCCTGAACAACAAACGCACTCCCCCCACCCCTTTCTCTCTATTCGATCAGTCAGTATAAAGCACAACGTGATCTTTGTAGTTGACAATCACTGAGCTGAATCGAAGCACCCACACAAGGGGGTGTACTACTGACTTCTCTACGTTGGTTAAAAAAAAAGACACTGTGGTTTTATAAGCAACCAAGGTGGTACTCAGATGAAGTACGTGGTCGGCAGGAACGTTGTACTGGTCCAACGAGCGAACACCAGCCGGTCGAGTGGTTGTGCAATGCCGGATATACACATGTGCCCGTCTGTTGGCAGTGAACGGCGTGTGCTTAAGATGACTTGGCAGCGCACGGATCTTTGAAGCATAGTTCAATAACAACTTATGACGTCTAAGATGTACTGACGTCATTCCTGAATGGCAATAAAGTCTAACAATCGGGATAATGCGAAACGCATGCCACTGGAGCGTTATGCACTACGCCTAGTTTGAGATTAGAATTCCTGGCTGAAGAGTAGCCTGCGCACACATGGTCAATTTTTTAAAGAATCAGGGCTGTATATAAGCGCAGCATCACTTCTCTATCAGCTCCCCAGTTCATATGGGAAATGCATCTAATAGCACTGTGTGCTGATTTACATCTAGCAGTCAGATCTTGAATATGCCTTTTCCATGTTAACGGTCTGTTGAAAAGGAGACCCAGAAAGTGCGAAATTCCCTTCGATAGTGAATCTCATCTCCGTTTATCTTCAGAGCTATATTCGGGCATCTCACTAGTTTGTGACACAAATGAACGCAAGTTGTCTTCGTTACTGAGAAAGAAAAACTCACATTTTTGGCGTTCTCTGTAATCTTATTATACCTCTTTGCACCTTGTACTTTATCATCGCTGTTGATGATGCTGAGTAAAACAAAGCTAGGTCATCTGATTCAGTGCCTTTAAAGATGCCGTTTACGGAGAAAAATAAACAACGTATCACTCAGCGGGGAACCCTGGGGCACGCCATGCCTCAATACGCGCAGGGTTGAGCCGGTCTCCCCGACGCGGACCTGCAAGGAAGCTTGTTATACATCTCGGAAGGCCCCCCCCCAAATCTCCACCCGTAAAGCCGTTGCAATATATTGTGCCTCCATGTCGTATCAAAGGACTTCTCTAGGCCAAAAGACGGCAAGCATTCCTTGTCTACCTGTAAAACAAATTTGGACTGCGTTTTCCAATTGTCCAGTTGCTCAGTAGTCGAATGATGTTTTCTGTATCCACAATGGTGAATGGAAAGTAGATAGTGACGGTCGAGACACCAGGTAAGCCGATTGTTTAACTTTTCTCCATTAACTTTCATAAAGAGCATGTTAGAGGAGGACGATAATTCTTCGGTTTCACCGGGTCGTTACCGGACTTGAGAAGGGGAATACTAATTACTTTTTTCCACGCTCGTGGATAAGCTCCTTGCGTCAATATGTTATTGTATATGTTTAACAAGATCGATTTTATTGTCTCCGACAGATGTTTTAAGGTGCTGTATGGGATGTTATCTAGTGATGCTGCGGTGTTACCAGCAGAGTTTATAGCGGCTTTTAATTCCTTCATTGTAAACAGGCGATGCACGACCTGTTTGCAGAGTTCCCGAAGTCTAAAGGGTTTTGTTCTGCTTTGTCTTTTCGCCTGAGAAAATTTTCTCCATAGTTATTCGAACTACTGACCAGCCAGGTAAGTACAATGCGCAGCCAAAGTTTCCACAATTTCATCTTCGGTGCACACTACTCGACCGTCCTGTTCAAGGTCGGTCAAAAGCTTATAGACCTCCGCTGCTGGAGTCGATCGGGTGATGCCGGATACAAATTTCTCTCAACTGGACTTTTTCCCAGCCAGAATCTTCCGCCGGTCTACGGATCTAAGGCGCTTGTAAGCGATCAGGTTGTCTAAACTCGGCATCCGTTTATATCTTTTGAAAGCTTTCCGCTTCTCCCCGATCGGTTATTTAACTTCCACATTCCACCACCGCACCGGTGTCTTCCGTACAGAATCCCCCGTCCTCGGGAAGTGACTCTCAGCCTCTTCTATGATGGCGGCCGTGAATGGGCAAATTTCCTACTCGACGTCGCCTCGGACGCCGACAGGATTTAATTTTTCGGCAAAGCCAATCCAGTCTGCATGGTCTATGCACCACTTTCTTGGCACGCGTACTTCCCTCTCCGGAGCTAGTCATGATAGGAAAGTGGGCACTACCATGGAGATCAGGAAGAACTCTCCACGGGAGGCGCGGACCAAGAGTAGGGCTGCATAGGGATAGATCAATGGCCGAGAATGTACCACCGCGGCTGCTAAAATAAGTTCCATCCGGCATTCAAAAGGACTAATGGATTTGTAAGTACCAATTCTTCCAATCCAGAGCCGGTTCTGTTCATAGTCGATAGCCCCAAGTGGGACTGTTAGGACCAAAATTCCCAATAAGAGTATGGGAGTCGTCAACGTCTATTATTATTTTTTCTTCTTCGTATGAACCACTGTGGACTACGTTTCGTTCAACTGGTTCTTCCCTACTTCTCCTCTCTCTTCCTCCTCTTCCGTATTCTTTCGATGGGATTTTGGCACTCTTCATTCTTGATCGATGTCTCTCTCTCCTTTCGTCAGTCCAGATAGCACCTGTCCTCTTTTTGAGTTTTTCATGAAAACCTGGGGAATTTTATAATTTCTTTTTGAGTGGTAATCATTCTTCAATGTCTTCTTGAGTAATCTGGAGTTTTTCTATGTCTTTTTCTGTTTCTTTGAACTACGTATTGGGCATTTTGAGGTTTACGAAATTTTTAAAAAGTGTCCCTGTTAGTCTGTCAGGATTCATTCTTTGAATATGTACGTAGAAAGTAATTCTTCTTTTTCTAATTACGTCTGTGGTTTTCTCAACACGTGTGTTCAGCTCATTATTGTGGCGTCTTCTGTACCGTTCTCCATCTTTTATTGGTTCCAAGATTTTTCTTAATATTATCCTTCCAGTTCTTCCATCATCATTTTCTTCTTCAGAGTCGGACACTCAGCTGCATAAAGAGCTTCCGGGCGAATTACTGTTGAGTAACGCCTAAGTTTGGCATTAACGGATATTGATTTCTTGTTATATGTATCCTTGGTTAAATGGTAAGCAACTTTCATTTTATTAATATCATCACCATCATCATTATCATTGTCATCGTCATCATCATCACCACCACCGCCATCATCATCATCATTGTATATTAAGACACGATTCATAATTTACGCGTACTAGCGTTTATCTCTGTGGCGACTTACAATTTTGTGAACCAGCGCAGAGCTACAAAACCATTCTTATATTTCATTAACATCTAATAAACGGCTGTGATGTTTATTAATGGTTCCGAAATACACAGCTTACACATTTCATCCCTAGCAGCAACTCTCTCGGCGAGAGTAAAAAAATATTCAAAAAAGTAAAATTTTGTGACGACTGTAGAATTTCTTCGTGTTTATTAAATTCTACGCAAAGTATGAAGAGTTTAATATTAAGAAAAAGTCAACACCAGGTCTATATGCAAGGCCTAGATGAAATACTCGAGCCGTCAAGCAGGTGGGAGCGATGTGACGCATTTATATTTAATAAAAGCAACTTATTAAAAACACAATTATATGCTTATCCTTAGTGAGGATAAGGAAAGTAATTTTGTATTTTAAATTTCGCGTCCCCCCTCACTGTTCTGTCTGCGCGTTTGAATAGATACGAAGCTGCGACGTTTAAATTAATCATGATTCCTTTTTTAGTTTTCCAGCGAAATTGTACTTTTCACCCGACGCTTAGCAATGTGTGCCTCGAATTAAACAGACATATTAAATTGGACTGGAATAAATTTTCTTTATATTAAATAATTGAAAAACTGACATTTTTCCTATATATTAGACCTGTAGGAAAACGGTTGATTGCGTCGGGTCAGTACATTCTTGATTCTTAAGCACGACGGTTCATGGTTCCCCTAAGATCGGCGTCTACCGTTTCTGTTTCGTCCAATCTGCTGAAAGCTTTCCTTTTCCTGCGAATATTGGTATGTTTTCCCAGAGCGGTAAGACGATTTGATCAACATCTACTGTTTAAAATCTTTTATATCTAGTGCTACCTGAGTTTTGCTGTTCCAAACAAGGTTTATGGCTATTAGACGATAGAGACTTCGTCAAGCGACAGACCGTTCTTCAGTTGTGTACGTGAACACAAGTACAAAACGCCTACAAGATGTTCTCATGTCGTTTACAAATTTTACAAAGTTTTCATATGTTTTCTCGTGTATGTCTCTGTGCTAACGTATCGTAGGGATTACTACATACATACTGCATTATTATACAGTTTAATATATATATAAAGAGTAACTGCATAATATATAATTTACACTGTGTGTGTGTGTGTGTGTGTGTGTGTGTGTGTGTGTGTGTGTGTGTGTGTGTGTGTGTGTGTGTGTGTGTGTGTGTGTGTGTGTGTGTGTGTGTGTGTGTGTGTGTGTGTGTGTGTGTGTGTGTGTGTGTGTGTGTGTGTGTGTGTGTGTGTGTGTGTGTGTGTGTGTGTGTGTGTGTGTGTGTGTGAATATTATATAAATACGTTGTAGTACCGTACAAGCATGTTTACTGAATCTGAATTTTGACGTGTGTATATTCAATTTCAAGTAACAAAGTACAAACCTGACGGTAGAAATTGATCAGTGGTTTATAGACGCACAGTGTACAAACACCTCGTTGCGAGGATAACAAAATGTTCATTTATTTCGCACATGCGCACAACAGTCTTGTACAGTGTTTCATAATGTGAACACTATAGTAAACTGTTATAGCGTCGTCTCACCTCTCTTCTCTCTAGACACTTGCAGTAAAATTCACTAGACATGAATCAACCGTTTTCGTGCTAACGGTGCAGGTTATGTAATGCGCATGCGTCAGCAGAGAAACACACTTCAGTTTTTTCCTAGACGCTGTAGAGATTATTGTGTGCGTACTTTTCAAAAAACATCAGTATTCATCAAAAGTGAAGCGTTTAGTTTCATTTCATTTGAATAAGGACAGCGTAATAGTAATAGATAATGCCTCCTACCACAGTGTACAAATAAATCAACCTCCGACATCATTAACAAAAAAGCGAACATGATTAACTGGTTAGAGAACCACGACATTCCTTGTAGTCCATCTATGTTAAAACCTGAGCTCTATGCACTAATTAAACAAAATAAACCAACATACAAAAGTTTTAAAATAGCCGCTATTTTGGCAAACCATGTACATTCCGTTGACTTCCAACCTATCACCCGGATCTTATTCCTATTGAACTGAATTGGGCAACCGTGAAGGAACCTGTTAAACGAAAAAACGTGCATTTTTCTGTAGACAGTGTCATGAACTTAGCGAAAAAGGAATTCTTCTCCTCCTCCTTTTTCTTGTTCTTGTTCTTGTTCTTGTTCTTGTTCTTGTTCTTGCTCTTGCTATTGCTCTTGCTCGTGCTCTTGCTCTTGCTCTTGTTCCTGCTCCTGCTCTTGCTCTTGCTCTTGCTCTTGCTCTTGCTCTTGCTCTTGCTCTTGCTCTTGCTCCTGCTCCTGCTTTTGCTCCTGCTTTTGCTCTTGCTCTTGCTCTTGCTCTTGTTCTTGTTCTTGTTCTTCTTGTATTCATTTAAGAGATTCTCCTGCTTATAACCAACTACATTACTCAATGCAATTGCCACGTTGCATTCGTGGTCGTCCACTTCTCCTTTTGCCTTTTGGTCGATTATGCCAAGCCTTCTTGACTAATCTGTTATCATCCATCTTGTCGACATGGCCATTCGAGAGTTATCAACTTTCCTGAGTCCATTCCGTTATGTCTGTCACATGCTGCTGCGTTGAACTTGCTGTCCCCTTGCGTGGCTTGGGGTTAACGACTGTTCACACTTTAAACCATAAGCTGGGTTTAGACAAAATGTAAAACGATAAAAGTGGACTGTATAAACGGTTTATTATAAAAAAGCAGATTACGTCATAGTTATGCGATTAGGTGCATCCGTGCGTGCCCGTACGTCTCCATATCTAATAATTGAGTTAATTAAAAGCTGAATCAATTGAATTATTCACATATTGACGGCCGTAAATATGAATTTTGCGTAACACACGCGCGGAACAGGCTGCTGCCTCTCGGAGCTCCGCCAGCTGACTGCTAGATTAGAAAAGGGGAGGCGGACCGACCTGAGCTGGACGGGTGATAAGCGATATGCAGCCGATGTCACAGGCGAATCTTGGTTTAAATAAATTTTAAATCTGAACAAATTGCCCGTCAAATATCGAAGATCTTGATTTTTCCCGAGCTTGATGCAGTGAGCAGTTTACTCACCCATGACGCCAACGGCGGCTACATAAATTGGTTGTAACACGTAATTAAATACAATAGGTAAATTGAATAGAATACATGAATCGCATAAATCACATAAGTTGAATACAATACATAATTGAATAGAATACATGAATCGCATAAATTGAATAAAGTCCTCTGCACAAGGCAACATTACTGATAGCAAGAACAATAGCACCCCTTCGCATAAAGTGAAACCCATACGAGTGACGACAATCCTTATTCGTTGGACACAGGTAAGACGTACAGCTTATGAATAGGTCGACGCAATATACCACTGGGAGTGCGGACGTCAACGACGCGCACCAACTGGTCGTCGCCCATGAAATCCTTAGTGACCACACCCAGACTCCAGTGTAATGGAGGGGCGTAATCCTCTATAATTATGACCACATCACCCTCCGCGAGGTTCCCCTTGGGTGTCTGCAATTTATTACGCTGTTGAAGCTGGTGCAGATAGTCCTTGTACCACCTGCTCCAGATAGATTGTACAAATTTCTGCAGCAATTGCCAGCGTCGCAGTTGGTTGCATGGAATGGCTACAAGGTCAGCGTCGGGGAGGGCTGTCAAGGCCGAGCCAATTAAGAAGTGTCCGGGTGTAAGGGGCTGCGGATCCCTAGCATCATATGAGATGGCAGAAAGAGGACGGGAGTTCAAACACGCCTCAATTTGAGTAACGATCGTGTATAATTCCTCAAGTTAAGAATGGTGGTGCCAATGGTGCGGCGCAGATGATGCTTGACGCTTTTTACACCACTCTCCCAAAGGCCGCCGAAGTGCGGTGAGGAGGGTGGAATGAACGACCACTTGAAACCTTGGGCAAGTGAGAATGAATGAATACTCGTTTTAAATTCCTCAGAGGTAAATAATTTGTATAACTCGCCCAAAGTAGAACTCGCGGCCTTAAAATTAGTGCCGTTGTCAGACATCATCTCCCCGGGAATGCCGCGGCGGGCAATGAATCGTTTAAAGGCGGCAATAAATGCCTCGGCAGTCAAGTCAGACACCAATTCAAAATAAATCGCCTTCGTAGCGAGATAGACAAACAAGCATATGTATGCCGTTGAGGTAGTCTTGGATCGCTGCCCGCCATGACGGATCACGATAGGGCCGCCGTAATCTACAGCAGACGAAGAAAAGGCCTTGGTCAATACCATTCTTGACGAGGGCAACTGGCCAAGTTGCTGCGTCTGCTTGTGGGTTCTGAAGCGAAAGAATTTGATGCACTTACGGATGACAGAACTGACAACAATCTTGCCGCTGACGATCCAATACCCTCGACGAACAGAACTATGCGTTAACTAAACCCCCGCGTGAAACAGCTTCATATCCTCAGCCTCTATTATTAATCTAGTGAGGTGGGCCTTTGGGTGCAGAATAATCTTATGCTTAGTGTCGTAAGGCAAATCGGAATGTTGGAGACAACCTCCAACCCGTAGTAACCCCGAATTGTCGATGAATGGATCGAGAGAGATAATTTTGCTGGATTTGGACAGATTGCCATTCTTAATCTCAATTATTTCTTTGTGAAAGTACGTCAATTGAGATTGGCGTATAAAGAAATTTAAAGTGTTGTTTAATTCCTCCCTGGACAGTCGCAGGTCATGTCCCGAACCAGGGGAATTCGATCTCAGATTATAGATAAATCTGAAGCAATAGCTGATAACGCGTATCAACCTCTGAAGAGTGGAAAAGTCCTCACTTATATCGGTAGCGACGACGCTAGCCATACATTCAAGAATTGACGATTGTTTTTGTTTTGATCGGCACTCCCGTATGGTGGCCGAATCATTTGTGCTGAATTTGGGGTGGCGAATTGGATCCTGCAAAAGCCATCCCGGACCATGCCACCACAATTGGAAGTTCCACAATTTGTCTGGATGACAACCACGAGATAGAATATCGGCGGGGTTATACTGGGACTTCACATGATGCCAGTCAGCGTTATCGGAACCCTGCTGGATTTCAGCCACACGATTGGCGACGAAGGTCTTCCACCTGGAGGACTCACCGTGTATCCAGTGGAGGGCGACCATGGAGTCGGAGTACAGAGCATGTATGTTCAATGCGCGAATAACCTTTTGAAGCAAACGGACAAGCAGAAGACAACCGCATAGCTCAAGTCTGGGCAGTGTAATTTGTTTTAGGGGGGCTACCCTGGATTTCGAACATAGAAAATTGGATGAGACGCGCCCATTATCATATACAATTCTTGCGTATATGCAACAACCATAACCCTCACAGGAAGCATCCGCGAACCCGTGAATTTGAAACGATCTCGTGTATGGGTTAGACTTTATGCAACGGTTCACATTAATCTTATTGACTAGATTTAGTTTACTATACAATTCCCTCCATTTGAGGAGAAGAGAATCTGATAAGACCTCATCCCAATTCGTTTTTGCTTGCCAAAGCTGCTGCATGAAACGTTTATATAGAAAAACTACGGGACCAAGTAAACCCAACGGGCCATAAATGCCCGCAATTACCGAAAGAACAGTTCTTTTGGTAAACGCCTCATGGCAAGGTTTGAGCGTTGTCTTATAAACAAACATATCGGAACCGTTGTTTCATAGTAGCCCTAAAGTGCTCAGATTTTCACCCTTGTTTAGGGGTATGGCAGTGCCGCATTGGTTTGACATTTCTTGGCTGTTAGAAGACCATTTGTGCAGGGGAAACCCATACTGTCGAAGTAATTCGCTTACATCCGATCTCAACCGTTTGAGCTCATCTATATTAAATCATGGACGTAGAAGTCGTTAGCAATAACTCGGCATGCCAAGGGAAACTGATTGAGGTTGTCATTCTCAACCTGGAATAGACACCTGGTAGCAAGAAATGAAGCGCTGGCTGTGCCATAAGTCACAGTCCTGAGCACGAAATGCTTCAACTCCAAGTCGGGGGAATCCCGCCAAAGTTTTTCTTACAATCGCTTGAATCGACCAAAATTTGTCTATACTGCAACAATAAATATATTTCCATATTTGCCCAGGGCGGTATGTTTGTAAATATTTAGCATAGAAAATATATGATGAACAGTTTTTAACAATATTATGCCGGTTAAGAATTGTCAGAAAGCGTACACCTACCCCCGCGAGTGTATACAGCGCTTGTGCGTTTGCGTGTGTGAACGCAAGCTACGACAGGCAAGAGTATACGATATGGTTATGCGTACGAATTCTCTGTAATCAGGTTTTAACCGGATAAAAATAAACAATTAATACGTTTTAAACCTGTGAACAAAGACTTACCCCAATTATAAAAACACCATTACATTAAGGAATTTTTAACGAATATAGTTATGTAACATTATTGCAGAAATTTGGAATAATAAAGACGCCAGGTAATTTAATGTTAATTACTAGTGTAACTAAATAGTAATTAATAAGTGTTTTGTATGTGAGTGACCAGAAAAAAATTACGCAAACGATGATATCGCTTGTGCTACGAGTATGTTTACGAAATCGCGAAAATGAACCAAAAAGTGATTTGTAATTAAAAGGACGCTTTGCACGAAGTCACAATATCTAACAGGTCGAAAACAGTCCTGGACGTGTCAGATTGCCGTCCAGTATAAATACCACCGGCAATTTTGGGGCGGGCTCAGAGACTCAAGATATCTTCACACAACGTCACGCTGCTGGTCTGCCGACCGATCGACATCTTTACCACACACACCAAGACTTATGGAGGAACTCTGGACCATCACAAACAACAAACCGTAGAGACAAAGAACACAGCATCAGCATAATCATGATCATCAACTTCTCAGGATTCAGGACACACACACACACACACACACACACACACACGGTAACGTCGGCAGTACGCAGGTGATGAATAAACAATTATATTTTTGTTTGTAAAAGAACTCTCAAAAGGAAACTTATATATGAACAGTAAAGGCTTAGGATTTTAAACATAATCACTGTACATAAAAATATATGGTAGTTAAAGAAAATAATTTAATTTAACAAGAAAATTTAAAAATACTAATCTTTTGTTGTATGTTAAAATTTGGGTGTGTCAATAGAAATAAATAATAGGTTGGAAGTAAATGTTATATTTTTTATTTTGTTTATAGCAACAATTAATTTTATTCTTGAGACTGAATATTAGTTTTGTTTGTAAATGAGTTGCTATTATTTAAAATTTGAGTCAAAGTCAGACACACTGAAATAAAAAGGTTTACATAATTTGTTTAACATGTCTGTTTAGCTAGTAAGATTATATGGTTGCTTATTTTATATGTCATGAACAGCACAGATGGTTACATTGTATTTGTGTAAACTTATAAAAGAAAATATTTTTATTTATCTAAGATTCGAATTTTTTATATTTGCATATTTTCTATTAATATTATTAAATCATAAAATGATTATTTTGAAACGGTTTTAATTAATTATTTCATGTCAACAACATCTCACTCCTCTTTGAAAATTATTTAATTATTGAGCAGCTACATATACTTGACGCAACGAGAATAAAAAAAAATCCTGCGACCTGGCCGGTGTAATACACTTCAGAGTTCCGTTGAGTACATGGTAATGTATTTGTGTGAATTTTTGAAATACTTGTAACGTTGCAATACATCTTCACGATTTCGGACGTTAAGCCATAGACGTGGGTCCTAAATCTGAGTATAATAGAAAAAATATCCTGCAGTATTGTCGGCCCTACCAGTAGCGTATCATTAAGTGAACGGCCATTAGCGGATTTTTCGGACGCATCAAATACCACGCGGAGCTTTGTAGTCAGACTAGAGTTCTTGAAAACCGCGTGATGGGGTAAGTAGTACACCTTGGAGCGATGAACCAAATTGTCGCTGGGACTGAGTGGTGACATGTACCCCACCAGTTGGTACTCCTTGATGAACTTGGAATAGTCATGCCTCAACCCAGGATTCTTCATGAGTTTACGCTCAAGAGTCTGAAAACGCTGTTTAGCATGGGTCAGCGAATCGCCCAGAGCCACATCACCAGCCCTACGGGGCAACTTAACAACAAATCTACCGTCACCATTTCTCCGCGTGTTATGCACAAAGTGTCCCTCACATGACTCGTCGGCAGCTGAGGGCAAATCAACAGGATACTCCTCAACCTGCCAGAATTTCTCAACCATAGAAGTGAACCCCTTATTGTCAGTTCTCGCAATAAATGACGAAGCACGATAAGGAGATTTGAATTTGAAAGGAAGATTTCCGGACACAATGTAACCCAGTCTAGTTTCCTGAAGAATGGGGAAGTTCCCGTCCCTGACAAATTTGCCGGGCGTAATCAAACTTAAGAATAATTGGGCGCCCAGCAGAACATCAATGCTCGAGGACGTGCTGAAGTTTGGGTCCGCCAGAAATATACCCTCGAGTAATCCCAATTGCGCAGAATCAAAAGATTCCGTGGGCATATTGTCAGTAAGATTGGACAGAATTGAGCATTGTACGCTAAAATTAAAATTTTCGTACAGCGATTGTAAGGTAATAGTGGTGCTGTGGTGGGATCGACAGGACGCAATGTTGATGCCTGTAATTGGCAACTCATTTTTTACAAGGTTCAATTTAAATTTTTTGGCAAAGGTCTGTGTAATGAAATTCGCCTGGCTACCAGAGTCCAGTAAAATTCTGCAAAGGCGGGGTTTATCAGAATTGTCTAAGGCTTTGCATAACGCAGTAGACAATAGTATGTTCCTATTAGTTTTTAGTTGCCTATTAGCACAGTAGGTGGCCTGTCCTGTATGTATTAAGGAGTGATGCTTCTTAGAGCAAGTTTTACAAGAATGCTTATTTTTACATTCATTTGCAGAATGTCCCACCCGCAAGCAGTTAAAGCAGCATTTATTTTTAATTAAAAACTCCTTACGTTTGTCAATGGTTAACCCCTCAAATTGTTTACAAGTATATAAGTGGTGGTTTGCATTGCACATTACACATTGAATGTTTTTAGAATTAGCATGATAGCTTACCACCTTGCCTTGTTTTGAATTGTTTACATATTTTATCAGTTGTTTAGGCCTTGCTGAGTTGCCTGGCCGACCACTCTCGGAATCTGCCGCCACAGTTTCCAGCACCGATCTCCTATTGTTTAAAAACTCACTCAACCCTTCAAAATCGGGAATGTTGTTGTTAGAGAGTGACTCCTTCCAATATTTGGAAGTAGTCGGGTCCAATTTCGACGCTAATAGCTGGGTGACAATAAGCTCATAAATATTTACAGGTAACTCCATAACCTTGAGCGCGTTTGTGGTTGCGCTTACTTTATTAAGAAATTTAGATATGCTACCCACCGATTGCCTATCGATATAATTAATTTTCAGTATATCTTCGACATGGTGGATGGCGATAATTAGCTTATTGTCAAATCTAGTCTTAAGTAACCCTAGGGCTACGCCATAATTCTCACCGGTTATAGGCAGCGATTGTGTAACTTGGAGCGCTTCATCCTTTAATGAATGGTGTAAGTAATGAAACTTTTGTATGTTGGTAAGATCCAAGCGAGAATCTACCAAGTCTTTGAATATGTGTATGTAGTGTTGCAACTCCAAACTCCATAACATTTCCGCTAAACTCCGGGATTTTAATGGGCTCCAGTTGCGTGACTTGAGCGAATCTTTCCGCTCTAATGTCATTAGCAGTAGTATTAGAATTTCACGATTAGTCGAGAATTTTTCTATAAGATTGTGCAGTTTGCACTCGATTATACATAAATCATCTTCGACCTGGATTCGATCGCTATCCGCGTCAAAAATACCGTCCTCGGACAACTCGAGTTCGGATTGAATTGTGTCATATTTGCGCTGGAGCTCCGCCAGTGACCTTAATTTAACATGCAACGCGTGGACGTCATTGTTTGTTATGTCGAAAGCATCCGCGAATATATTGATTCTTGTTATTGAGGCCTTAATAACGGCCCTTTGCCTTATGACCTGTTTGCTTTCGGCCATATTGAGCGTATTAAGACGTGAAAAGAAAGTAGAACAGGCAACTCAGTTCTCAGCAATATAACTACGTATTAATAGTTAAATAGAATAATTATAAATAAATAATACAACATAACATAATGAGTACATAATAGTTCAAAACATGCCATGGCAAAAACGTCTTACTTCAACTTCCACTGATTCGAGATAATGAGTTACATACAGTTGTAGAGATTATCAGCTGATGTCGGATAAGAGTTGACCAGGATGACGTAGTTGCCGCTAAGTAGAACAGGTTGTTATCTGTTGATAGCAGCTCGTGACGTCTGATTTCTGCAATGCGGCGATATAAAGATGCGTCCGTCTGCCCCCGCGTAGATGCGTCTTACCTGTCCAATTTAGTCAGCGCTGCATGTAGTAGATTGTCTGGAAAATACTTGCGAACTTATAACGAACCGCAAATTTACGTATTTGATTTGCAAGTTAATGATTTTGCGGTTTACAAGTTAACAGTTTCAATGCCCGAATAATACTCGGGCGCATACAGCTATGATGCACTAATGTCCGAAAACGAGCACGCACTAACTCCCTTACGACGCTTAAAGTCCGTCACTCCGAACTGTTCGTAAGTTTTTACGCACCTTAAAATCGAAATTAAATCCGGCCTGGAGGACCATATGTTGCGTTGAACTTGCTGTCCCCTTGCGTGGCTTGGGGTTAATCGACCGGTGTGGCTTAAGCGCGTTCACCGCTGATACGTCTGGCCAGCTGGATGTCTTTCGGCATAATAGTGACCCTCTTGGCGTGGATGGCGCACAAGTTGGTGTCTTCGAAAAGACCGACCAGGTATAGGCTTCGTTAGCTTCTTGCAGAGCCATCACGGCCGAGCTTTGGAAGCGAAGGTCCGTCTTGAAGTCTTGCGATTTCACGTACCAGACGCTGGAACGGGAGCTTTCGGATGAGACGTTCCGTACTCTTCTGGTAACGCCTGATTTCTCTATGAGCGACTGTGCCTGGCCTGTAACGGTGAAGCTTCTTCACGCCGCCAGTGGCTGGAGGGCTCTTCCTAGCCGCTTTCGTGGCCAGCTGTTTGCGAGGAGCTTTGCCTCCTGTAGGTTTATGTGTCGTTTGCTTCGTACGCGCCATCTCTCAAGGTTGAATCCGGCCCGGAGGACCATATGTTGCGTTGAACTTGCTGTCCCCTTGCATGGCTTGGGGTTAACGGCTGTTCACACTTTAAGCCATAGGCTGGGTTTAGACAAAATGTAAAACGATAAAAGTGGACTGTATAAAGGTTTATTATAAAAAAGCAGATTAAATCATAGTTATGCAATTAGGTGCATTCTCGCGTGCCCGTACGACTCCATACCTAATAATTGAGTTAATTAAAAGCTGAATCAATTGAATTATTCACATATTGAATAAACCGTAAATATGAATTTTGCGTAACACACGCGCGGAACAGGCTGCTGCCTCTCGGAGCTCCGCCAGCTGACTGCTACATTAGAAAGGGGGCGGCGGAGCGACCTGAGCTGGTCGGGCGACAAGCGATATGCAGCCGACGTCACAGGCGAATCGTGGTTTAAATACATTTTTTATCTGAACACATTCCATGTAGAATCCATTTGTATTTTCAAACTCACTTCTACAGCCACATTACTAAGTGGCCTTCTCCTTACACTCCTCCCATGCGTACAGAATTGTAGATTATTTTTACTAGACTCCATTCATATCCGATTAGATGGCTACTTTACCTATGGAATGTATTAGTAAGAAGCACCCGTCATTATTCCTTTGTTTTTGCATAACGCAAATGCATTAATGCAGCGGTTTCCAGGTGCACCTTGATCCATAGGCGTACCGTTGATCAACACGTGTTCATCCGTCTTCTCTCATAAATAGCAAGAAGATATCCTGAACCTCTGTGCACGCTTAGCATGAATTTTAAGTGGGATTGCTTGAAGTTTTCTAATTAAAGATCCAACGACGGTAATAATATGGTTTACTTGAATAATACATTTTAATCGCGAGCTGAAGGAGTTTTACAAGGGCTGTGTACTGGGGACTCTGGACAGGAAGAATGAAAGTGGATAAGATAACAAATACGGCGGCAAAGGGACGATTATTTTGGAATCGATAGAAAAAGTAGGGCGACTTAAGAAAAAATTAATACGAGATGCTGTGTGTCATTAACTGTCAGCCGGTATAACAGTGCGAGTGATGCCTAGCACAGTAAGAAGAAGAATACAGGAATATAACTAATCATACAGTGAATACTCCGGACCTTAGATCCCTATCCACGCTTAGGATGTTAAGCAGTAGAACTTTAACTGCTGTCAAAAACAAAAATTGTGAATAGGGAGGGTTTCAAGAGATGAAGAAATCGGCATATGGTAGGCAGAACTCTTCAGCAACATCAGAAAAGTTCTACAGCCATTAACAGGTCTGTTAAATTCCTATTAAAGAAAACTGTCAGAACAAAGAGCCGCACTCTGTGACGTACGCCGGGTTTTGACGTCTAACAATCTGAATAATTTCTGATTAGCGCGAAGTCGTTCATTGAAAAGATCGCGTGCACCACGATAAACACGAGACAACGGGTGTGAGGAACACGCGTGAGTATCGGCGTAGAAACGGCGTTGACAAGACTTAACGGTGAAAGTTTTACAAATGCGAGACATTTTGAGACAAATTCCAGAGTTTAATTTATTGCCGGAGAGGGAAAGAGAGTGGCGTTTGACGAAGTTTTGAGTTTCCAGTCGCAGTTATGAATACGAATGCGGAAACACGAGTGGTTCTTTTCACAGTAGCTTCATCAGACTATTGCTAATTGGCTGGATGGGAAAATTAAAAGTAAAACTTTCAAAGCTTTTGTGTGTTTTGTGGCTGCGTCTAGTGACGCTGTTACAGGCACTTGAAAGTTACGCTAGCGTGTCGTGTGTGTGCATTCACTTTGCATCCGCCTAGCCTACTCCCTACTCTGCGCATTTACTACAAACAATTGTCGTTTCTTTAACGTAACCATATAATACAGTTTAATTAAAGTTTTGAATTTTCGGAAGAATAACTTTTTTGTGTGTCGTCTATAACCATATATATACACACTCTCTCTCTCCCTCTCTCTCTCTCTCTCTCTCTCTCTTCCTCTCTCCTCTCTCTCAGAATAAATATGCCGAAATAAATAATTATTATGTTACGGGTAAATCCTCTATTCGGACTGCTTCCACTTGACGTTTTGATCCCTGGCATCTGGGGCCGTCCTCAGAAGGTTTGAGTGGCGGTTGAAAGACCTCACAAAAGGGTCTTTCTTTTTGCGCCGTGTCGAAAGACCTAACTCAATGCGCAAAGACGTCGTTGGTCTTTCAACCGCCACTTCCAGGGATTGAAGCGTCAAGTGATAAAATATTACGATGGAAGCAGTCCGAATAGAGAACTTACCCGTAAAAAATCACCCAACGCTTACAAGTTTTAAAAAGTTATTATGTTGTTGTAAAGTGGAAGTACAATCTGACTTATATTGTGATGCACTGTGATGCAGTAAACTGGACAACAATTGGTTAGAGAGATAATTAATAAGTAAGACAATTGAATCAGCCGTGAATAGACAAATGCTAATGACGTGTGTGTGTGTGTGTGTGTGTGTGTGTGTGTGCGCGCGCGCGCAAGTGTGTGTTAGTCGCTCTGACGAAGTGGGTGGCCACAGCCAATCATCGAAAGGAAAACAAAGACAGATTAACAGTAAAGACGTTTCATAGTAGAAAATAAATGTTCGTGTTAGATAAACATAAAGGCCTGTTTAACCCAAAAATGGTGTCGTTTTATTGACAGACACTGCTACGTTGGCAACCCAATTACCTCGCAACAAATTAAAAGTTTGACTCTTTCGCCATCGTCGTGGTCATCATCATCATCACTTCAGAGTTTACGGCCACAAATCGTTCACGATTCTCGTTTCTTTGTGTCTGTGTAACCGTTTCCTTCAGGTTACAGTAAAAAAATGTTCGCTTTCCCATTCGATCCCCTCCCCTTGTTTTCTTTTTGCCCAACAATCGCTTCACTTTGTAGCCCTTCATTCTTGTCGGATACCTTATTTCAGCTGTTCGTATTTTTTTGCCATCCTTCTAAGAGTTTATCAAATTTTCCGTACGTATTGGGAGTAGTAATAAAAAAGGGTCATAAAATAAATGCGAGCAAAACAAAATATATGAAAGTATCCACGTCGCAGGCAAGGAGAACCCTAATAAACCTGACTATAAACGATTATACTTTTGTCGGAGTAAATGTGTTT
The DNA here is from genome assembly GCA_034769895.1 of Magicicada septendecula. Classification (NCBI taxonomy): domain Eukaryota; kingdom Metazoa; phylum Arthropoda; class Insecta; order Hemiptera; family Cicadidae; genus Magicicada; species Magicicada septendecula. Next base: position 81,438,638 of record CM068376.1, read on the forward strand.
ACGTATCTTGGACCTTATGTTAATAATAAAAATAAGGTATCCAATGAAATAACTAAGAGAATAATGGCGGGGAATAGAGCTTACTTTGGTCTAGTAAAATTATTAAGATCTAGTCTTCTCACCCAACTGAAAATGTACAGAGCAATGATCAGGCCCGTAGTGACATACTGTTCAGAAATCTGGACATTGAGAGCAGTTAATGATAAGGCTCTGAGGGCTTTTGGACGTAAAATTATTAGTAGAATCTTTGGACCAGCATGTTGTAATGGAAAATGGACGATCAGATTTAATCAAGAAATAGATTCCATTCTAAAACAGGAAGATATCCTCCGATCTATAAAGTCCAGAAAAATCAACTGGATAGGGCATGTAGAAAGAATGGACAACCAAAGACTCCCCACAAGGATAATGAAAGGGCATATAAGTGGGCGCTGAAGACGAGACAGGCCAAGAAAACGATGGCCAAAACGACGTGGAAGAAGACCTGTCTAGGATGGGTGTCGGCTCGTGGAAGACCAAGGCACATGATCGGACTATTTGGAGGCGGATCATTAGCGAGGCCAAGGTCCATTCTGGACTGTAGTGCCGGATATGTATATATGTATGTATGTATGTATTTTAATTTTAGTATCTGCCTCTCCTTTATTACCAAAAAGATTTCTGTGGATACAGTCGACTTTTGGGTCTTCATTTTTTCCCTGAATCTGGGCCTTCCCGTGGGCATTTGGGCCTTCATTAAAATTATCTGGCATATAATGTTTAATACCTAAATCCCCTATCTTCCTTAATATTATAATGTGAAATATTTAATATTGTGTCTAAGACTACTTGTTCCTTAACAATACAATTTAATGTGCGTATACCTTAAGCTGTATATGTAAGAATATTGCTTTCCTTAATATTACAATTTAATAAGTATTGTTACGACGGTCTCACTGATCGTCCTATGATACAGTGGAAACAAGATACAGACACAAATGAAGCCACTAATAACCAGCGTTAATGAGTCACAAATAACAATTTGAAATCAGCAACATACTCCCGTACAGAAATTCTAGTTAAATTTGTCTACACACAATAAGAGTGTCAACTATTTCATTTCCACACTAATTATAACATAATAATCACTTCGCCACAATACTTCAAACTGTACTTGAATAAATCGCCACTTATAACTGACTAATTAAGCAGCAGCTGTTGCCTATTTATAACCCGCAAATGTTCCATAATTTGAGACAAAAAGCACTCGAAAAATCTAGAGCGCACTGAAGTGCGGCCTTGACAGAGACACGCACCTTCTCGGCTAGCCGAGAAACGTGTAGAACGACACTTCCAAGTGTTCCGTCGTTACAATATATTAAAAAGGTATATACGACTATTGCTTTTCTAAACATACAAAACATAGTTGGTTCTCCCTGTAAAGGTTCCCGGCCACAAAGATGCCTTATGTTTATCTACTCAAGACGGATGTGACGGTTGACTTTGCAAGTCGGGCCATAATACTTTAACCGCACATCCGTATATGAATATAGTCATTTAATTATCTGTATCTGTCGGTAACGCTCGCCGTTTATAGAAAGTTGTACAAGCTGCATCGTCCAAACACTGTAAATATCCTTACAATTTTTGTAATTGTGTAGACCCAATCTTGATGGAGGCATGAAAGCAAACACATTATCGTGATTCGCAAGCAGCCTGTTATGTACTCTATACGATTAAGCCGCAACAACTCTGCCAGGCGGAACAACAGCTGAATCAATAAACTTTTTTTTAAACCTGTGTTTATTATTTCATAATACTATACTTGTTTAAATAAAGTATGAGATGCAGCTTTGCAAGCGGTTTGAGTCAGAAATAACTGGCAGTGGATTGATGATACGGTTTGAACGTTGGTTGTACTTCGATGTTAACAAACGAAATGTATACCTTTTGCAGGGTTTAGGATTACTGTAGGTCTGGTTACGCTGTTGTTACCAACTGTTAGAAGGTAATGACAGTTTACTATTGGCTCGCTCAAGTGGCTAAGCTCGAGTCGAGTACGTTGCCTGATTAAGAATTAAGAAATTCAAAAGATACCAAAAGAATGATTTATTCTAACATCAGACAATTACTTGATACAATGCAATGCTACTAGTTGTTTCTATTATTATTCTATTTCACAATAAGTACAATTAATTTCCTTTTACATTAACTCTTCTGAGATTCTATTCTTTGTTACTTTATAATACTGACTCTTCATTAACACTTTAACTACGTCTTTACGTACAATTATAAATTAATTCTCTACCTTACCTAGTTTACATCTAGTCAACTATTCGACGAGCCTGTCACTGACAATCTGTGGTACTGCAATCCTCTGGGATTGATGATCGTTTGGATATTTCTTTCCATTTATATACTCTTCAGTTGTTTACTAAGTAAAACTTATTTACAAATTCTAAGGGTGACGAGTTTAGCCAAAACTCACTTTCAATAGCGAAAGGGAGCCTCAAGGTGTTTTCTCTTGTGGAAACTTTGAAACGGAACAACTATTTCAGTAACTAGCAGCGATACAAAAACAAAACTAAATGATAATACTTAAAATATACAACACTGTATACAAATGGGAAACTTGACTGGCGCAAAGCCTCCAACGTTTTCAATTTTTATAAATATAAATGAAAACAGTAAAGTTTTTATGACGGATACTGTGGAAAGAAAATGCTCACTAATCGAGAATCGGCGCTGTCTGTTCCGCGACTGGGAGAATCAGTTCATTCCGCGACTTTGCCTCTCAGCACTTTAAAAAGCTATACCACTGCTTCCCGTTCTGTGGGCGCCCGCCTGCCTACTGTCGTCTATGGTCTCAGCGTCGTCGTATCCTTTTAACAAAGGACTGTCTCTACATAATTAGCCATGTGGTTTGTTAGTAGTTTCCTAGTAGTTTGTTTCTGTATAGCGTAAACCGATGATTGTCTGGAGCGATTTCTTTTTCTGTTGCCTACGTGTCTCTCGTCTCTTCACCTATGGCAGTCTGCAAATTTATGAACTCCGTCATCATGTGACCGCTGGAACGCCTTAATAGGCTTCAATCGCCAGGCGCGTATCCACGGATTCACGTCGGAATAGTCACTTCAGACGAAAGTTTTTCGTCGTTTTGCGATTGTAGAATGGTTTTGTCATTGTGGATATGATACAAAATTTACATCACGGTCAAAACACGCTTTAGAAGTTTTGAAGATAATTACAATTAGAAGATAAAAACACGCATTAGAAGATATTACAATAAACGCTGAATCACATCACCCTTTCTCCCGAAAGATGGCGGCATATAACAGTTTCGTGCATAGACTACTGTCCATACCAATGGAAAAGGAAGACTTTCACGAAGAACTTAACACAATTAAATATATAGCTAGGCCAACGGTTACAGTAGCTCAATTATACACAACCTAATTAAAAAACATCGAAAAAAAGGAAGGTAACAAAGAAGTACGCGAAAGTAGTGAAAATGGGACTAGGTACATAACATCGTACTATGGTAACACCCTACCAAAAATTTTATACAGCGCGTTTAAAGACGTAAACATTAGGATGGGGTTGCGGACCCGTAACAACGTTGGTAAGATACTTCGACAAAACCCCCCAAAAGCAGTTGAAGACAGGACAGGTGTTTATAAGGTTGTATGTAGCGACTGTTGTTGTTTCTACATTGGACAAACGGGTAGAGCGTTTAAAAAAACGCTTTAGAGAACACCTACCCAAAAAAGATCCTAGCAGAATAACATCAAATTATCCACGTCATCTAGCTGACAATAATCATAATTATACAGACTTTGCAAGTAATTTTCAACCCCTACACATATGCAAGAAAGGGAGATACATGAGTGCTGTCGAGGAATTTGAAATATATAAGGCATTTAAGGACACAAACACAAAAGATATCATCCTAAATGAACAGTTACAGTTTCAGTCAAATTCGCTATACGATACGGTTATACAAATACAAACAAAGTCCACAGTGCGCGGTGAGCAATAACATAGACTTGGCAGTCGACCGTTGTAGTCCGGGATGCGCATCTCGACTTGTACGTGCTCCAAAGTTTAAACGTTTTTATTGTTGATTATGTGTAAGTTATGTTATATGTTTTATGTGTTGATATTTTTACTTAAATGACGACCTCTGCTGAGTGACAATACCTGAGGATGGAACATATGTCCCGAAACGCGTCGTAATAACGAAGAAGAAATAAAGCCACCAGACGGACAAACAAAATAAGGAAATACTTTATTCTATCAACGCTTTAGAAGCTTTGTGGACGACTGAATTTCCTCTTACTTGCTAACCAACACCGTCGCTCGATTTTGTTTTGGTCCAAAGAGGTTGTGAAATAATGTGAGCAAGAAAATAAAAATGTTGTACACTGCTTTATATCAAATTTGTTGTCATATACTGTTCTTCCTGTCATAAAGTTAAAATTACGTCTAAACAACCGGGCTGTTAGGCCGTGTTCGGTTGCTATTAAACGCCATCACGTCGGCAACAATATGCAATACGTTCGTATTGTTGAACAATACGCACGCGGGCTGTGTGTATGTTGAAGTGCGTGTTTTATTTTAAAAGAACCACCTAAAAAAAATTTCTAGTTTCATCATAGCCATTATGACATAAAATCAAATAATGTTAATAATAATAATAATATTCTGTCAGGATTCGATGTTGAACAAATTAACTATATAAGGTACTTAAAGCCTGGAATCACGTTTTTATTAGTTAGTGTCATTTTACTGCATGTGTGTGTGTGTGTGTGTGTGTGTGTGTGTGTGTGTGTGTGTGTGTGTGTGTGTGTGTGTGTCGCTCGTACAGAATAAAGTCGTTTAAACGTCAGCTAATCTGAGAGACGTTATTGAGATGGGAAGCCTCGACAGGGTTGGCTGTGTGACAGCGGTTTGTAGACAGAATAGGTACGTTTTTCCTGGCGACAAATTACTACAACAGCCCTCTTAAGGATATCATATTACTTCATCACCAGCGCACATTTAAATTAGAAATTTTAACTAATTCTGCACCGCGATAATGGCACTTGGATCTTGCTGTCGGGTATCGGCGAGTGCAGGCGGGGGGGGGGGGCACTTATTAAAATACCCGTTCGAAAAATAAAATTAACCCCTACGCTGTGCAACCCGTTAGCGGTGGAGATTAATCCGAACGTTATTGCGAGGCGACCTAGTGTTAGGTGTGCATCAAGAACGGTGTCGTGAATTAGGGGGACCGGTATTAAACTCGACGGCGCAGGTCTACTGAGAAACCCGGCCGCCATTAGATGTGATGAATAGCTGTGAATATACGTGCAAACCGCATACGTCGGGCTTGTACTTTTAATTGTGTGTTAACAAATGTGTATTACGTTGCCCGGCCGAAAGCTTTGTTAATACGAACAAAACTAATTACTTTTATTTATGTTCCTCTGATCGGCAACGTATTCGAATATGACGACCGAACATTTTTTGTATGCAAATGTATGCTACAATTATTATGAAGTAATGTCTATTACAATGTACATAACCATATAAAAATATTTTACAAAATGTGGTTATCGTAACATAGGGGATATTTGCAATATAGACAATTTTTAACAAATTCAAGCAACTTTCCTATTTCCAAAGTGGACTTCATAAATTGAAGTGTAATAATTGTTACGATACAACGTGTTTCAGGAAATCGGACAGTAAATTACAATGTCAGACCACGAACTCACTACATGCAAGTGTGTTTGCGACTGATATTAATAGCATTGAGGAGAAACATTAACAGTAATGAAAATTTATGAAATTTTGAAAAAAATAGAAAACGGTCTACGAGAGTTTATCAAAACGTCCTTGTAAATTTTGAGTTCTCGCGCCAGAAGTGTTGGATTAAAAAACTGTTTTTACGTGATTTTGGTACAGATAAAGATAATCATCTAAACTTTTAGACAGACTGGTTGGATATTTTAAATTGCCGTTTTGGACAAATAATGTGGTTCAGTGTCACATATACTTCGTCACTAGGTGGCGGGGGCAAATTTACGGGGGGGTCTAACGGGACAGGACCTCCTCCACAGAGGGTAGAAAGCAGTTGACGAATTTTGTTAATCTCTTAATTTTTTGGCTATTTTATTATTTTTCCATCTGTGTAGTCTAACATAATTGTAACTCGTTTTTTAAATGTACAAATAAGTTTATTACACAGCATTTGAGTATTCGTTTGAAACATGAAATATAGGAACATCAACTCGGTCAATAAATATCTTCTAAACAATTTTTCAATAACGCGTATTTTTATTGCGTTTTTACCGTTAACTTTAATGGGACTGATTTCAGTATGTTATCGTACATTTTTGAACCACTTTCAAGATAGAAATGTTGATTAGTCTTAAGTTGTTTTTCTTTTCTATGAAGCCTTATCGACCGGACCCCCCCCCCCCCAAAGATCAAATTCTACATTCGCCACTACCATTGCTAGATGCATTGATAAATATAAAGTACCACTCGGGGATTTTACGCTATTTTGTGAAGAAATCTGTAGAAAACGGCTAGATTTACGGAAAGAACAGCGTTCCACGACGGTTGAAGACATAAACAAAAACCGCCGAGCGAGTTCAAAGCTATACCAAAAGTTCAAGAAATGTTTCAAAGACCGAAATAACTTTGGTACAATCGTCTAATCTCCGACTGAGACTTCTTTAAAGGGAACAATAGAAATGAAGATAAAGACGTAATTCTTTAAATAAATAAAAATTTCACCAATCGACGCATATACTTCATTCGCAAGTCACACGACACAATGCTGGAGATAGGGAAATACATTGCGTATATGGGTATTTGGCTCGTTTGTACTGCGCGAAATAATAATTCACTCGTCCAAAAACTAAAGTTAGAGAATTATAATTGTTTACCTTTAGTATTATCGAAGCCGCTATTCTCCATGGTTGCACAAATTTTGAAATTTTTTACCATAAGCAAAGCCGTGTAAAATATAAAACCAATAAATTTCAACAATAAACTCTGTAACTTAACTCGTCGTATTTCCGATTTAATTAACGTAAACAGTTTATTTTTACTTTAATTTGTAGCTTAATGTATCCGTAACGCAAAGTAATAGTTATATTTTTCTCCATTTTTAAAAAATGTTTTAATAAAAAATTATTTATAACGTTTGCTTACGAGTTTTTTAAATTTCAACATGAAAAGGTTGGCTTGTGAGAAACGTTTTGTTATTACAGGTAGGTACCTGGTGTAAGCAAATAAATGATGACAATCGATTAAATTTTATTTTAGTTCAGTTTTCAAGTCTCTGTCTTAATGCATTTAGAAGATAATACAATTTTTTTTAACAGTAAGTACAACGCGCAGTTAACATTTGCCGTCTGATTAGCCCAAACGCGACATAGCTGGTGACTTCTGAATGAAGTTTAGAGGATCTCCACCTGGACGTAAAGTTTCCAAAAGCCAGCAAACACATATATTGTGGTCTCTCTTAACTGAGACTCTTTTCTTCAATGAACGATGATTTACATTATTCATTAACCCCCACTTCCCAGGATATATTTCTATTATTTCTTACTTTTGTCTGTTGAAATAGTTTCGACCAGATGAATGATAAGGGTAATTATCATTGATGAACCGTGTGCACAGAGACAGGCTGGGATCTTAGGGATGCAAAATATTGTAACGACGGAACGCTCTCGAACAGTCGAGAGTGTGATTCTACACGTTTCTTGGCTAGCCAAGCAGGTGCGCGTTTGTATCAAGGTCGTCTTGTGACAGAGCACAAAGTGCCTTCCAGACTGTTCAAAAGCACTTATAAATACGCATTATGCTGGCACGCCGCCGCAGTAGGGTGGAAGTTATTCTGGAACACCTGCTCTACCTATATAAGGGATAGCGACTGGCTTTGTCAGCCAGTTACTGTGGCCGATTTCTTTAGTGCGGATCGAGTCATTATTGATGCTTAGTGAAAAGTGATTATTGTGTTATAATTAGTGTGGAACTTTAGTAGTTGACAATATTATTGCGTATGTAAAAATGTAAATAGAACTACCGTATAAGAGTATCTTGTTCATTTCAAATTGTTATTTTTGCGTCATTAAAGCTAGTTATTAGTGACTTCATCGGTGTCTGTATTTTGTTTCCCACTGTACGGTACGACGATCAGTGGCACCGTCATAACAGTATATTAAATTTTGATGTAAAAGTAAAATATCTAAAAGTGTGTTTTAATGTAATCTTAATTCTTATAGTTACAAGGTAACATTAATTTCAATTTAAACAATCATTTCTGTCGTAACGTAGTCATATTTGTCAGTTTGTGAATGTCTTTAAACACCAGAAAACAATCCCATATTATATTTCCTGCTCTGAGTTCGCATGCAGATGTTTTGTTTTTGCAACCATCTCAAGCCTATCGTCTTTTTATTTCAGATTTTTATTAGGTAGTTAATTTTGGTGAATCGTATGGTATCTGAAACTCTTAAATTGCTACGCAAAAAATAGGTATTGCTGGTTTTTCTTCTGCTGTAGGTGTATTGCCACACACGATGGGAGAAACTTGACCTTCCTCACGACAAAGCTCAAGTTGTGTCAATTTCAAGTAACCAGCCAATCATTACGAGTCAATATGTTAAGACGATATGACAGAAGACCCCAGTACCATTTTTCTTGTTTTACACAATTCGATATTCGCGGGACTGTTGCTCCTCTCATGGAACAACTGTACTCTCGAATAATGTGAGAGAGTGGTACCCGGGAAAACTTGAAGAGTATTTTGTTATTTTTTAGGAGTATTGTTCACATTAAAAATTGAATCAACACCTATGCAGTTTGACGTATTTGATACAACCAAATTGTTCTTTAACTTTAGTAGCAGAACTTAATCTTCTAAACTTATTGTGATGTCACGTTAAACTATTTCTTCCCCTCCCTCAAAATGCTACGTTTTTACTTTGTGCTTGTGTGTACTCAGCACGAGAAAACACAAAGAAAAACGCTTCGTATATAACGTGTCTATTTGTTCATGCTGACAATGAAGTAATTGTGTAAATGTTGTGAGATTGAACTCTAACCTCTTTCTGTGCTAGAACATATTATCTTAAATAGAAATGTTATAGAAAAGAGTGCAGACCACTTTATGATGGAAATGATTTACTTATATTCGAACTACATCCATAATTTTCACAAAATTTCGTTTTCATAAAACAAATACCTGTGTAAACATCAAAGTCACGTGTATGATACTATAAATAGAGATCTATTATTGTAGAGTTTGCTCACACTATAAATAGTTTCCACCACCACAGAATGTATCCTGCGTGTGTGACTATACGAACAAGCGGGACAGCCGTGGGTTGAAGTTAGATATTTCAATTTATTTTACTCACATGTAGAATAAACAAAATTAAGTAAATGAATACACGGCTGTTTGTTACGATATATTACGTGAATGTAAAACGCAAATAAAAACTGCGTTGAAATGCGATTAAAACGTTCCCTAACGTTGGATTCAAGTAACGCAATTTACTTGGATCCACACAATAGTTAAAACACGCAAAAAAAACAAATATATATTATTACAGTAGATCATATAGCCTATCTATGAAATAAAATACAGGTTTTCGCGGAATCGAGAAGAGAAGTTATAACATGTTGATCAAAATTGAATTTTTATACATCTGTAAATATTACGTATTAGCCAGTAACAAATATTTTCAGCAATACAGTATATCAAATTGTATTTTGTTAAATTCTTTGTTATCGTTATACCTTTTCTGTTTACACAGGAGCCAATCTGTGTTTATATTATACCTTCCACGCCACGTATCGCTTATTTATTATTTATATTTATTGAATTTAATTATATAAGTATATATATATATAATTTTCTATATATTATTCCTTTGTAAGTAACTCGTTGAGTTTGCTGCAGGTCTCCCATGTATTATCTTCAAATACACTGCAAATAGGTTTATTTTCACCTGACGGACGTTTCACAGAAATTATTCTGTACCTTCAGAGGTTTGTTTGAATTGTAATTGAATGTTTCGCTTACAATATAGTTAAGGGATAATCGATTTTACTTCGATTCTATTTTCGATTGTTTTAATGTTTATGTAGTCAGCTATTTATTATATATTTAATGTTTATTTTATTATTCTAATAAATGTATGATTTTAAATAAATCGTCTTGTTTTGTTTTTATTTGAATTTGTTCTTTAATTAGTAGATTATTATTATTATTGTGTTTGTAAATATTAAGATTTCTCCAGATATTCAATTTGTTACAGTTTTGTACGTTTTTAACTAATTTGACATTTTGTATCTCTGGAAATTTATGTTTATTGTTTAAACAGTGTGTGGCTAAATTATATTTATAAATATTAGGTTTTAAAAACGCATTGCGATGTTGAATGTATCTCTCGGACAGTTTTTTCTTCGTCTGACCTACGTAAAATTTATTGCAATCTGGACATTCTATTTTGTAAAATTTTCCATTATTATTATGAACGTTGAATTTAGTTTTACGTTTTATTTTATTAAAAACGATATTATCTGTGTCATAAGATGTTTTTAAGTTTGTATCTTTAAATAGTTTGCTTAGTTTACGAGTTACGTTTCCGTGATAAGTAAAGTTGATATATTTTATATTATCATTAGTGGAAGGATTTTTACAGGAAGGTTAAATTAATACAATAAATTATTTTATTAAAAACGATATTATCTGTGTTATAATATATTTTTAAATTTGTATCTTTAAATAGCCATCTGATTTAGATACGACCGTTCCCCCTCGCAAGGCAATGGCAAACCCGCGAGAGGTATCCTGCTTAGTATAAATCTTCCCCAACTATGCCGTTCGGATCCGGCGTTAAACTGTAGGTCCCATATACCTGTGAGAGACTCAATACCACACGCACCACGGGTATATGCGGGGAGGGTACAAACCAGTCGAAAGACTGAAGGACTACGTATCTTTAAATAGTTTGCTTCGTTTACGAGTTACGTTTCCGTGATAAGTAAAGTTGATATATTTTATATTATCATTAGTGGAAGGATTTTTACAGGAAGGTTAAATTAATACAACAAATTATTTTATTAAAAACGATATTATCTGTGTCATAAGATATTTTTAAATTTGTATCTTTAAATAGTTTGATTCGTTTACGAGTTACGTTTCCGTGATAAGTAAAGTTGATATATTTTATATTATCATTAGTGGAAGGATTTTTACAGGATGGTTAAATTAATACAATAAATTATTTTATTAAAAACGATATTAGCTGTGTCATAAGATATTTTTAAATTTGTATCTTTAAATAGTTTGCTTCGTTTACGAGTTACGTTTCCGTGATAAGTAAAGTTGATATATTTTATATTATCATTAGTGGAAGGATTTTTACAGGAAGGTTAAATTAATACAATAATGTTAATCGTACGGCGTTTCCGCATGAGTAAAATACACGTAGTGATCCTCTGCGAATCAGTAATTCCAAACACGGATTTTCTACATATGTAACTTGAAAGTTTCTTGCAGTAATGATATAATATTATGTACATTATGAAATATAGTATTTTCTGCAAGTAGTTATATTATATTATTATCGTTTCAGTTCACCTGGCGTATGTTTCACTGAAACACATCAGTATCATCAGAGCTTTGTAAACGAATTAACAGATAATCGAAATAAATCTATTGTAATATAGAAACTAACAAATAATTGAATTTGTTTCAATTTTAATGTAAACTAACGAATAATCAATTTAATTTGATTTAATTATCGATTGTTTAATGTTTATTTACTTAAGCTGCTGTTTTCCAGATTCAATACTAATACTTACAATACTTAACCATTTCTTTACAATATTTACGTACTCAAGGGTTATCTCTAGGAGATCGGCAGTGTTCAGTGGTATAATTGTATAATAATAATTGTATGCTTCTTAACAAAGAGCCAACAGTAATAACCCAAAAACTTCCAAAAGTGAAGAACGTAATTAAAATACACAAATTAACAAACTCAAGCCGCCCATTAATCACTTTCAAAACACAACCTGCATACAAAATAGCAAAATTCGTATAAAAAAAAAAAAAAAACAAGTCTGACAGATTATATTCTCAACATCAAAACTTTAAACGGATTCATAGACAAACTAAAACAAATAAATCATGTCTCAAACATGTAGTGCCACGTATTTCGTACCACGTAATAGACTGTTTCCGGGCCAGCGGACACCTTTCGGCCGTTGTGGACGATCGAATCCATCCCCACCGCCTTACAGAGCACAACAGACGATTTCGTACGGCGTTCCCGGTTGAGTAAAAATACCCGTAGTGATTATCTGCGAATCGGTAATTCAGGTGCTCATCGAGTTCGTCAGCGTAAAATACTTGTCCCGAAGAAACAAGCGAGACATTTCAAGATGGTCAAGCGAATGGTCAAGATCGCCGTTGAAGAGGATAGCAAAAATTCCGGCCGAAAAATGATATTAAACAGTAGACCACGTTCTGTATCCGAAACAAAATCGAAAACAAAATGTATACTATTCACGAAGGATATTATTCGTCGCAATCACTGGGATGAAGTGGTGTGGGAGATAAGGTTATCGCTAATCTAACAAAAATAAATATCGCAGAAAGTAAAATACGTACGGTTTCGTAGTAATGTATTTATAATAGATTCCGTGATACAATTCATTCGAGTCCGCTTGATTGTTACCAATATTTTCCTGTAAATATTTCTGGCCTTACTTAGAATAGTTTTGGTTTTTATTTTCTATAATCCTTATGTTTTATATTTTTTATTTTTACTTCAAAGAGTTAGAAAGGTATACCCCGTTTATACATTTAATATACAAACACTTTTTGCTACAGTCTGTTTCTTGATGTATAAAACATATTTAATATTTATAAAGACTTTACCTCAAGATGTATGTTCTTGGGTAAATACATCTTGAGGTAAAGTCTTTATAAATATTAAATATATTTAATATACGCTGTAGGAAACGAATGTCATAATCAAAAAATACTTCCTGCCCATATTTTCTACAAGTTTGTTTCTTCAGTGACCTGGCTTACCAGCTGTCATCTTTCTGAATATACCACGCATTAACAGTTTGAATGTATTTCACTCAATATTTCCATTTGAAACTAAGGCTACGTTTGAAGCAAAATAACTCTCATCATCATCATTAGCTCGACAGCCCTTTGTGGTTCCTGGCCTTCTTCAGAAAATTCCGCCATTCTTCCAGCTTCTAATTCCAAGAGTTCTCATATCTTGACTCACCCCGTCCCTCCTTCTCAGTTTTTGCCTTCCAATTTTTCTTTAACCTTCTGGCTTTGCATTAAATGTAAAATAACTCTGTTTTAATACAAATGTTTAATTCCTATGGAAATTGCAAATAAGTAGAATTTCAGCCTACTTATTACTCCGTAATCATGAGCGGAATAATATTTCGTTACGTAAGCCCCATGGTCGGTTACATGACTGCTAATTAGATGACACTGCCATATGTATGCTTTAACGTGTTTCGTATTTTTCGTTCTTTTTTATTATGTGTTAGTTTCCAATGAGATATTGTTTATGTTGAGGCCTAATCGATTTTTTTGCATTGTTGTGTGAGTGTGCGTGTTTATTTTATGTTGTTAAAATGCCATTCCCCTTAAGGTTGTTATATTGTTTGTTTAAATAATCATACTTTTTAACGATTATTTGTAAAATTCAATTGTTTCTGTTTTCTTACTAAAATAACTATCAATAATGTTAAGTAGGTAAATCAACTCGTTTCCTTTTTATTTCAATTTGTTTCCTAATTAGAATACTTTTGTCATTGTGTATAGACACTACGACGCTACTTTCGTGTGCGTGTATGTGTGTGCTGAATGTATCGATAGTACACTTACGTAGCCGACCAATCGTAGGTTTGAGTTTATCCGAGTTAAATCAAAGCACGGTCAGTTATAAAAACAATGTTGCAGAGTGGAAAAGTATCTTGTAACAAAATAATTAGTTTAAATCTTAAAAAGAATATAATTGTCTTTTATTTTTAAAAAATGGAAATTATGCCCTTTTTTGCATCCTCGTATACAGAGTAATAGTCATATTAATATCTGTTAAACGCATATATTATCTAGTAAAACATAATATTAGCGTATAACTAAAATTAAAGAAAACAATAACTAAATAATTTAGATGGAATTGTTGATTAAGCAAGCCGAAAGAGCGGGTTTACAAAGTTCTTTCGAAAAAACTATGGGACTGACAAATTCAAGTATCTCGCAGAAGTTATTGAACAAACTGTCTCAGAGAAAGAAGCCATTAAAGCACGCATTAATAAGATGAAAGCTGCTTACCATTCAACCAAGGATACATATAACAAGAAATTAATACCCATTAACATCAGACTTAGGCATTATTCAACAGTAATTCGCCCGGAAGCACTTTATGCAGCTGAGTGTCTCACTCTGAACAAGAAAATGATGATGGAAAAAGCATATATCACGGAAAGGAAAATATTAAGAAAAATCTTGAGACCAATAAAAGATGGAGAACACTACAGAAGATGCCACAATAATGAGCTGTACACACATGTTGAGAAAACCACAGACGTAATTAGAAAAATAAGAATTACTTTCTACAGACATATTCAAAGAATAATCCTGACAGGCTAACAGGGAAACTTTTAATTATTTCAGAAAGCTCAAAATTCACAATACGTGGTTCAAAGAAGCAAAAAACTATATAGAAGAAGTCCAGATTACTCAAAAAGACATTGAAGAACGCTGACCATTCAAAAAGAAATTTAAAATATCCCGAAGAAGAGGACAGGTGCCACCTGGACTGACGAAAGGAGGAAGAGACATCGATCAAGAATGAAGGAGATGAGGGTGAGGAGGAAGGGAGTGGAGAAGAAGGAAGGAACCAGTTGAACAAACCGTAGTCAAAAGTGGCTCATACAAAAAAAAATTACACTTTGGGGTGATTGACAAAATGTACGAAGCCTAAATAAAATAATTTAAACATTTCTAGTACAACATTTTAAAAATTAAACTCAAAAAAGAAAATACAAATAACTACAAATTATACATTCGACTAATCTTTATATTACATTATTGAGCTTCCATTTTATTTTTAAGTTTTACATTAGCTATTTGCAAATTTACATAAACTTTTACAAAATTACATTGAACTATTATTTCTTTTCTAGTCGTTGCCTCTGTTTTGTTATTGTAATAAAACAAATCGGTTTATTATCACCTGAAACTTCCGATTGGTTTCTTACAATGGTGTGTGCATGTGGGGGGGTCGTGTGTGTGTTTTCCACCCTCGACCAGGTGTCCCGACGACCCACTCCCACGGAGCGTTACCGACCCGATAAACTACACTGACGTTCACAACTCGATGAGCAGATTTTAAGAGAGAATCTTATGCCGAACTCCCTAGAAATTTACCGTACAATCTGGCGTTTCTGTCAGAGATTGCCTTTACAAACGCCTATAAGTGTTAAGGATCGTCAGAACAATTTTAGCGTGACTTTTAATAGTTTTGAAATTATATCGTTCTTATCTACATATTAAGAGTATTAACACATGTAGGGCCTACATACAACCCAATGACTGTAACTTATGTATAAGGTTTGAAGCTACATCTCATTCTGAATTTGAAATAATAACGGAGTACTTGATAAACTGTTACTATATTATTTTGTGTACAAAAGGATTTTCACAACCTGGTGTCCATAAATCCAAATAATTACAACCTAAACGTTGATAGATTTGATTTTGGGATTGAAATTCACTTTTTATACTATTTCGCTTCAAGTGTATGTTTCGTGATTGTCAAGTCTCCAGTCAGTGGAGGTCTCACACACGCATACATACAACTAACGCTGTACAGTCACAGTTCGTTGTCCCACTCATGATGTCAGATCATCTAATATATACCGGCTCCAGCCTACCGATTAAACTACACTATGCCTATTAAACGTTTTTTACACTTATTAATTTGACATATTCACCTATACACTTTTTAAATTCCACACGCACAATTTTCTATAGGTTGGTTTTGTGCGTGCGTGCGTGCGTGTTCCCGGATACTCAGTTTGTGTCTTTTTTTTACATTTTGATTAATTCTTAGTTTAACGTACACCAGTCTCGAACCCGATATTTGATATTTAGTGAGTTATATAGAAACTTGGATTAGAAACTTGCCTTATTAGGAAAATGTATATCCAACCTTATTAGATTAAGAAAATAAATTTAAGAAGGTTATATTTAGAAACATGCTCTTTTAAATAAGCGTTACGTGCGGAGTGAATCAACATAAGGTTTTTATTATTCATTAATATAAACTCGGGATATTTGGTTACTGGTTAATACTTTCAGCCTCTGATACTGCAGATATAATTATGCGAAAGGTGGGTTACAACAACAATTTTATATTTACAGAACAAACAAATTACTTCGTGTTTATTTGGTAAAATTGTGACATATTTACTTATTTATTTCTTCATTTATATGCAGGGGGCGTATTTACGGTGGAGGGACGAACGCGACCCCAGAAGGTGACGAATTTTGTTTAACATCTTAATTTTTAGCCTGTTTTATTATATTTTTAGCTGTGTACACTATATAGTAGTAGCTCTTTTTATAATATACAAACATGTTTATACTCAGCATTAGGGTATTCGTTTAAAAATGAAATATAGGAAAATCAGGTCAGTCAAAAGTATCTTTTACCAATGTTTTAGTAACGCGTATTTTATTGTGTTATTACCATTTACTTTAATGGGACTGATTTCAGGATGTTATCACGCGTTCTTCAGCCCTTTTAAAGATAGTAATGTTGATTAGTCTTAACTTGTTTCTTCTTTTGTGTGAAGCCGCCTCCACTGGATCCTGGACCCCCTCCCCCACAATGCCAAATTCTAGCTACGCCTCTGTGTATATGTACAGCTGATTGTAATCACTTATCTACATTCTCCATATTTATTTGGTGTCATATTTAATATGAACATTTTAGGTTGATGATATCACTTACCATTGTTACTACAGCATCGAAGATCGGAGATCGTACATTAGGTTCGGAGATCGTCTTCCTACAGGTATTTTAACTTTAATTACAAGAAGAGTCGTTAATAACTCTGTAACATAAATACACGTTCCATAAGATTGTAGCGTTTGAGAAATAAAACCTCAAAACGAAAACTAAATGTTTAATTGACAACCTTTGGGGCGATTTGAAACGGAAAATCCTAAGTGCTAACTATGTTCAAGTGGACAGGTTCCCATTATAGCGAATGAAAATTTTATAATTTTATACGGTAGTAAAATTCGTTTGCTTTGATGCTGTTCTAATTTTCGTCTGACTGTCACAGTAAATTCCATCTGAACACTTCACACAAAACAGGAAATTCTCTAAAACTTTTCACTCATGTTTTTCCCGTAAACACTTCAACGTCTAGTCTTAATACACGCCAATTATTACACTGTTTCGTAATGAGAACGTAAATGTTTATTGCATTGACGATAAATCGGCCGTGACAAAACAAAGCTAATGAATTATATTCGCTGGAATTCTGGCGTTAGTTTCATTTTCTAGCTGGTTTCTATTGGACGCCTGACCAATTAAGTTTCGAAGCAGGAACGCCAGTTTTACGTAGCCAATATGCCGTCTGAACCGGATCACACGGCATTAAAATTCTCACAGTGTTACTAACATAAATTTCACTTTGCTGTAATTATAATACATCATACCCTCTTACTAATTCCTGTTGCGTTCCACTTACCCCCCTTGTTTGTTACGTTGGGCCTAATGCATTAAGTAATTATGTATATTAGGCGCCTTTAAATCGTATTCAATTGGAATTTTTAGAAACATATGTTGTACCGTTCCACGTATTTATTGAAAGTGTTACTTTGATTTTAAAATCTTATCTTTTTAACACCATGTTTTAATTTTACGTCTATAAATAAATATTGTTACGTAATACGGAACTTTCTACAAGCATCTCGGCTATCCCAGCAGAGCCCAGCTGTAATGTGTGTGTGCGTACACATTGCTGGTACTTCGAGAGGAAAGACAATTACGTGACACTTATCATGCGTCAACATGCCATACCGGTCGGAGCACTGTGTTGAAGGCCAGACAGTTTGCACGGTTACTAGTGGATCCTAGAGCGCCAGTAATACGCAGTTTGCTCGCACGTCATGACGCGTCATCCAGAAAGTGATCGATAATTCTGGCATTTCAGAAAGGTATAAATATAAGCATCCAGCGACTTTACGTCGGCGATTACTCAGTGCGTTTAAATGGCGATGTATTCAAGTAAGGTTCGAAGTATTGTGGCGAAGTTTTATTGTGTTATAATTGTGCGGGACTCTATTAGTTGACATTAATATTGCGTGTGAGGCCAGCTGATATTTGAGCCCGACTAGACGATCTCTTAATTTATGTATTTTAATAATCAAATTGCGTCATTTTTAATTGCCGGTTATCAGTAGTTTCATAATTCTTCATTTTTTGCAAATTAAAAGTTTATTATGTAAAATACTGTTAAAATATTTAGGTAATGTACTAATTAACTAATTCATATGATACGAATTGAATAATTCGAACAAAATTAAATCAGTAGGCCTAACACCAATTCACTAATTTGTCAACTGAAGCGTACAGTAGGCGTACTCAGTGTGCACAGACCTATAATTTAGATCTAGCTATAAATGACCTAGGCCTACTTATGATTTTAGTAATGCTATGAAATTAAATCAAAATATAACATGTTTATTTTACCTATTTTATTACACTATACTTGTAGGCCTCAGACGTAAAGTTGCCACGTTTAATATTCCGGCCTTCTACTAGAACCGGTCATGCCACAGTCTACATCAGCATGATGTGCGTAATCTAAAACCTATGCTTTATCGCTGCTACCACTCGTTTCGAATTCCTATTAATTTCTATTAAAAAAAAACATGCCACTTGTTTTTCTTAACATATAACTTTCATAATGTATTCTTATCTTGATGTTCTCTGAATAAGTCTCCCGAGATTTCTTCGCAATATCGTTCTAAGGTTTTACCTTCCACAGTGTTCATGATAACGTGAATATGTCACATGGCGTCTCCTATAAATGTATTCTTCCGAGATTTTTAGACCATGTTTTTTGTAATAAATTCCTTTTTTCGTATTGATACGTAATTCGGAACGTTCTACAAGTATCTCGGGTATCCCAGCAGAGCCCAGGTGTAATGTGCGTGTGCGTACATATTGCTGCTACTTTGAGATGAAAGACAATAACGTGACACTTATCATGCGTCAACAATCGAGGCTATTCCAGACGTACCGGTCAACGCACTGTGTTCGAGGACACTGTTTCTACTGGATTTGAGAGCGCCTGTTTGTTTTACGCGTCACATAAAGTGACAGATTGTTCTGGAATCTCAGCGGGGTATAAATATAGGCATTCAGCGACGGTCAGTTTCAGTTTACGTCGGGCGATAACACAGTGAGTTTAAGTGGCGATTTATTCAAGTAAGGTTCGAAGTATTGTGGCGAAGTGTTATTGTGTTATAATTGTGCGGGACTCTATTAGTTGACATTATTATTGCGTGCGGACAAATTTAACTGAATTATTGCACGAGTATAATCTTGTTGAATAACTTGTTGCTTTCAAACAGTTAATTCTGATTAATTAAAACTGGTAATTAGTGACTTAATTGGTGTTGTTATTTCGTTTTCAACTGTACCATACGATCAGATAGACCGTCGTAACAATATATATGTGATTTGTATGAAGGAGACGCTAAATAATTGTTTGTAATTAGATAAGGATTTTTAAAGAAATAATTTAAACAAGAAAGTTTGAACAGCGGTGCTTTAAATAGGTGCTGATAAACTCTATTGAATAACTTACTACCCCACTGTCAAAGCGACAAACTGTTCAGTGGATTTTTTTAATCTGAGGATGAGTTCATCAGCCATGGGAAAGCGTTGTCATCAGCCATCTGGAGTAGTGAATTGCAATTAGTCACACATAAATTTTTTAATATCAAGTTTAAGCTGTTTTTTCTTCTTTTTTTTTACACCGAATCCTGTGGAAATAGTAGACACATTTTCTCCGCATACCTGTAGGTGGACTAATCGTGTGTTATGTCAACGTTTACTTAAGGCAGGATGTGTAAATTAGTAGAGACCTGATTGGATCAGAACGTGAACAGCGCTAACGACTTCAGGGCCTAAAAAAAATCATTTCTATAAATCGCTAAATTCTTGCCGTTTAAAAAGTCGTATGCGTTTAGAAATTGATAATTTCCACAATTCATACTAGACTGTAATTAATAAAATTCGTTATAAATTCCGAGTAATTAAAGTAATGTATAACTACTGCCTTTGGGCTCTAACAAATGTTGATTCCGTTCAAGAGATGTGCTGTTTTTTGTTTTAATTTTCTTTCAACTTACGGCCCGCCGAGGAAGACATTGAATAAGGTCTGGAAAAGATATAGGACTATCACAATGAATACATTTAAAAATTACGCAGGTTTCACTTCTTGATGGTTAAATGCGTAAAATTATCCCTAGACTAGAACTAACGCAGGTAGGCAGAAGAAAAAATAAGAAATAGAATGTGGAAGGATTTTATAGTCGGCGTTTAAATAACAGTAATCTAGTTATGCGACTAATGAGGAAGTTAGATCTAACGGAAAAGACAATGTAACTTGCACGGAGCGTTTGTCATTACTGTCTCTTAGTTTCATTTGTAAATTTTTACATTAGCTTTACGATATATCTGTTGTGAATGCACTATTAAAATATTATAAAAATAAACATCTGCTCAACAGTCCGTAAAGACTTATCGCACTCCTTTGTGTTTAATGGGACGGTTGAGTGGTTAGTACAACGCTCCGCCAGCCGCTACTTGCGGTATTCACAGCCAGGAGGCGCCGCTGTTATCTCACGGCTACTCAATTTTGCCTCACGATGCTGAGTGCACGCCATTCTGAGCCTCCGCTGGGACCACGCGCACATGAATCGCGCGTGCTAGCTACTACACCACCTGGAGGCTTATTAATGCACTAATATGAAGCTAAAATAAGTTACAGTTTATTTTCAGTAAACGCGCTTTTCCGTACGTACTGCATTAATAAATACTACTGTATACTACTGTCTTGCCATTGTTTTTTGGCCTGCCTCGTCTTCTGCGCTCATCTATATGCCCATTCATTATCCTTTTGAGTAGTATCTGGTTACTATACGCCCGTACTGTTTCAAAATCAGTATATACTCAGGTTTGTTGCAGGTTAACTTTTCTCACTGATGAATACAAATTTTCTGTTTGATTCCCATTTCTTCCCATTTCCTCGTAGCATGCGCCGTATAACAGGAATCTATGTTGCCTTGCAGTATATGGCACGTTGAACTGAATTACTGCGATAGGAATTACACATCGCGTCTACGAATAAAGCATTGTGACACGTGGTATCCGAGTTTAAAAGCGATAGAAGTAATAACACGGGGGTATAATAATTAAACGCAAGACTTTTATGCACTTCTTTTATTACACCGTTTTACAACCAGAGCCGGCCCCAGGTATTTTCCGCCCTAAGCAAATAATAAATGTATACGTCCCCTTACCCACAACTAAAAAAAAAAATGGCAAAAATATTACACTATAACTGGAAGGCAAATTAGTACCGGTTGTGTTTTAATTTTAAGTTTTCAGCCATCTGTTACAACATATTCGATGCACACGTTCTTCAATTAAAAGTCTGTAGCACGTTTTCGATGGTTAAAAAACTAGACGAAAGAATTTATTACAAATTAAAATAATATTACTAAAATGAAATTGTAATCTATTATTGTATTAGCTACAAAACTACGATAACTAATTGAGAATAATTCAATATTACAGTATTACAGAATGAATAACATAATGTAGAATTTAAACATAACTTTAAAAAATGCTTTCAAAATAAAACGGCTCGTATAAAAAGTTAGTTTTTTGATGGACGGTGTAGAAATATTAAGTGAAAACCAATAAAACTTAATAAGTTATTTAGGTCCTATACATAGGCCTAATGTTTCTTGCTGCCAATACGGCAACATTTGCAGTCAGTTCAGTTCAGCCAACTCGCTGTCATCTGATATTGTGGCCAGTCCAACAAGGCTTGTTTGAATCTTTGGGCTCATAATTTAAGATTTTGTAAATATAAGTACTGGGAAACTCTTCTCATAACTTTTTCTCTCTCTCAAAATTTTCCACCCCCGTCCACCAAATTGTGCCGGCCTTGGCAGACGCCTACCTCGCCTGGTGGTAGGGCAGGTCCTGCTTACAAAACTACAAGTACCCGTTGTGTTGTTGTTGTGGCGGGCAACATATCCTTTAAACTGGCTTCATATTCATTCAGTAGGATTCAGAATCCTTCGTAGGAAGTTTTAAAACGACGTGCCCCGATTTAAGTGGTAAGATAACTCTCCCATGACTATACAGGCATTCTGCACATGCGCGTAAAACATTACTATGTGAACAGTGTCAACGCCCCTGATCAATGGCGTTTCAGATTTGCCACGTGGGTTTGTTTACATCAGGATTGAACTAAGAACAGAAACAGTATACCATCCGCTTTTTAATAACAACCTGTCTTCTGAAACAAAAAGTGTATTACAACGGTTCGCCTATTTACGCTAGGTTAGGAAAATACGCTGTTAGAAAAGCAATAAGAGTCCCCAGGTAAATGCTACAATAATCCACCACCACAAAGTAAACGATTTAACACTTAATATTTCCATTAAAATGCTTACTTAATAGCACAACAGATTATGCGTTCCCATTTGTTATGTTGGACAAGTATTATATAACATTTACTATATAACATTTACTATAACATTTATATAACATTTACTATATAACATTTATATAACATTTACTATATAACATTTATATAACATTTACTATATAACATTTATATAACATTTACTCAGAAGACTTTATGCTAATATGTTATGACATTACAGAACAGTCTACGTGTTTGTTCCAGAGTGATCCGGAATATAACGTGTGTGGCGTACGTGCTTGTTGACGCATTTTCTAGACTGTGCCAGACTACGCGCGGGCGCACGGACTGTGTCAAGGCCGCAAGTAATTACGTCGTAACTATACTGGCGCTATCGCGCATTATGGAATAATCTAGTAATTTGGGGAGATATAAATACCAGTACTCAACTATGTTCAGTTCAGTATAGCTGCGATATATTTACATCGCGGTTTGAGTATTCTCGGGCGATATTACTGTGCGCGTTCAAGTGGTTATAAGTAAAGTGTTGTGTTTTATAATCGGGCGGTACAATTGTAATACAATTGTGTTTAATATTAGTGACATTTATTTGCGTGTGAACAATTTTTATTTTATTTGTTATAAGAGACCGTGTTGTTAATTACGAACTGTTTAACTGTGAAAATTAAAGCTGATGATTAGTGACTTAATTGGTGTCTTGTACTTATTTTGTTTTCCACTGTACCTACGACGATCAAGTAGACCGTCGTAACAATATAAAGTGGAACCCATATGACTAGATAAGGTTTTTAATTGTTCTGTAGAGCATTACCTTATTTCTACTGACGAGACTTATTTTCTTTCTAAAATCAAAAGACGAAATAACAAAAGTCATTACGTTTTAGTAAAACTAAAGATTGGTTTCTGCTATCATTAGAGTTTTGCTACATTGTATCAATATATTTGTTATGAAAAAAGTGTAATTTATTACAGATTGTTATCAAGTGTTTGTAACTTTCAGCTGTTGTGTGATTCACTGAGTTATTGTAGAAGTCGGTTGGCGGCAAAGCTTCAACCACTATCACAAAGATTCAGTATTAGTAACCATAATCCAATTCCTCCATCAGCATATAATGAAGGCGCATGAGGTTTGATCAAATCGTTCATGCAGTTCTTGGTTTTTTTTAAATTATGCCTTCATTCATCGACAATATAAAGATTCACTTATACTGCCCCCTTCAAAGTAGTTTCAGTCGAATGTAACACCGTTAAGCCAGCCGTATTGCAGTCTTCAAAATATTTCAACCATGCACTTTTTGGTATAGCCTTGCTCTCTCTTACCGCTTTTCGTTTTACGTCCTCAACGGTCGCGAAACGTTGTCCTTTCGTGGAAATTGTCAGCAGTCGGAGGAGGGAATATCGCGTTGGGACACATCTGGTGAATACGGCAGTTGCCGTGTCATCATTATGACGTTTCCTTTTGTCTAGCCCGGCGAAATTCTTAACCAGCAATGACGCGCGTTCAGGTGCATTATCGGGCTGCAATTTTCAAAAATTATTCTTCCGTTAATCTGGCCGTTTTCTACGAGTACCTCCATACTGTAACAACCAAGAATTAAAAATTTTTTAGTATGATCGAAAAGACGTTACATACAGCAAGACACCCTACACGGGCCACGAGCAATAAATAAAGAACAGTGTAACGAAGTGTCAAGTGAACGTTTGCTTCGGACAATACGAATACGCTTCACATAACTTTACAATGGGGAATAAGGTTGGCCGTGACAGACTCGACTCAACCGAGATTTACAGCCTGCAACATGCAAGATAAAAAGAAACTATGTCAAGTACCAATTTAGAGAGAAACTGTGACGGACACACTGCCGGGTTAATTTGAAGTGTACCAGTAGTAAGAAAAGGGCGTAAGTACACAATGGTATTTACCCTGTATGAGAACTGACATCGATATCTAAAGAATAGAATCGAACTTGTGCACAGCGGGGGAACGTCTTACTGGCGACAACTGATATTTACGACAGGGAGAAGGAGTGCCGTTTTGGAAACGACGACACGCTGCGTCAGGATAGCTATCGGAAAAAGGGTCAAGGATAGTGAAACAATAACGAAATACGACACATTGTTCGCGTGAGAACTGCAGCAGGGTCCGGAGTACGCTTAGACAAAGACCTGATCGACAACCGAGAAATTGCTCCTGTTCCAGGAAAAGAGTACGGAGGCTTTCGACGCGAACTTGTGGGGAGACAGGATACCCAATCACAACCCAGCGTCTACCCAGAGAACAGGTGGAGAGGGCCGTCGTCATCATGGCAACGGGAACGTCGAATGAGAAGTGAAGAACGATAGTCTGGCATAAGGGTAGGAGATCTTCTGTCCTATCATGTTCGACCTGAAGCGTGTCTTCCAGAAGATTGCATTGTGGTAAACGATGCTTGATAAAAATTGTTTGCAGGGCACGCGGGAGAGCAGTCTTCATACATTTTTCGGCAGTCTTCATACATTTTTCGTCAGTCTTAATACATTTTCGACAGTCATATATTTCAATCGTATACTTTAACAGTCTTCACGGAACTAAATCTTCTAAGTCTTGATACAGTTCGATTAACATACGGACAGCAGTGGGACTTTGAAACTCTGCTACGCGGTATATAATTAAGTGACTTAAACATTTCGATATTAGCGAGTATCCGGTAATAGTGTACCTACAGCGACTAAATCATGCGACATACGCCAGTGCTTAATAACTCTAGAGTTCTTTATTATACTCAAGTTCAGAACTGAACTAACCAATCGCAGTTTCATCAATAACCGACGCGCAGAACTATTGTTAATGTATTACCGGACAACGAAATCGTAACGTTGTACAGTGCGGCGAAACGATACAATATAATTTGGAACAATTACACCACGGTATCAAAGACACTATACATTAATGTACACACAAGAAGTTCAACAATAGACAGACAGATATATACACCATAGTTAATGATGAACTTACCCACACGACACATGATTTCATAAACTCGAACAGTAACAGCCGAATCAACAGAAAACACACACAGCGCGAGTGAATCTGTTCCGCGTGTGTTGAGTGTTAGTGACATCACAGCTACGCAGCTTCCCACATATGGACCACCAACGAGAAGGAGTTACTCCGATGGAAATATCGGATAAATCGCTTTACAAGTAATCTTTATGCTATTCTTATCATAAGAACTCTACTGACCTGTCTCTTTTCGAGAAACACCCCTTGAGTATTTAAATTAAATATGATAAATATAATTAACGCTATTCATCTGAGGCAGCAGTGAACGCATTAGTATAAGATTTATTGTTTGACTATTTGTGTTTCCCTATATATCGATTGTATTATATATGTATGTGTATGTTTTCCAGCAAACAACGTATTGGATTCGCATTGTAATTTGATATATATACATGTGTTCTTTTTATGAATGTATTTACAGGGAATCATCCATATTTTATATATTGAAGTCTCTTTATTTAATGATATGATGTTAATAAATAAGTGTTTATTTTATCCAGAATATATGCGTTCATTATTGTCAAAGTTACCTCAGAACAAGAAAGTAATGGCACTTGAATGATTTATAGTAGTTTTATTAATTTATACAATAATTAGAGTCTCCATGCAGTAATTATGCTAACATAAAAGAACTAACGTGTCACTTAGCTTCAATCAGTTGATATGAGTAACCTAATTGAGTGATTACACGATCTCATTTTGCAAATTAGTACAATTAAATAATTAATTATTGTTGGCATAATTAATCCCCAAGCATTAGTCTTTGTATTTGGCGCCCAACGTGGGGCAAAGAGCAGGCAGTAGATAGGATAAGCCTATATATATTTCATGTTAGTAGTAAGAACAAATATTATTAGTGTGAAGCTAGTTGGACTGAATGTTAACGCGGAGTAAGGCTGCAAAAATGACGACCAGTAGTACCGATTCCATGAATTTCGATATTAATAACCAACAGGGAGTACCTGATGTCGAACGAGAGGAATCACCAACCTATTCACAAATGACCGAGGAGACGTCAGACGTCAGAGCGCGGGGACAGGAGTCCCAACAACAACCGCAGGAAGAGGTGACGTTGCGCGCATTAATGGACTTTATGAGTAGGAAATTTGAAAAGCAGAAGGAAGAGATTAATAAAAATTTTAATGGAAAATTCGAGAAACTAGAAGAAAAGTTTGAAAAGCAAAAGGAAGAAATTAATGAAAATTTTATAGAGATTAGAAGAGAAGTGAATGAAAAGTTCGAGAAGCAGAATGAAAATTTTACACAAATACGCGCAGAGATGCGTGAATACATAAATAATTGTGACAAGAAGATAGACGAGGTTCAGAAGCAGCAGAACGAGATCATAAAAGAGTTAAAGGACGACACCGACAAGAAATTCGAAGAGGTACGAGAAACTAGAGAATTAGACCGACAGGAACTAAAGAGTGTTGCCCAAAATACTCAAACAAGCATCAAAAAGATCCACAACAAAGTAGAAACACACGCAAAAGAAAATCATAAGAAGCAGGAGGAATTGAGAGTCGAACTATTCCAAACAGTAAGACAATTACAACAGGAACAGGGAGACGTAAACAGCACGATACAGCAGAAGATCAATGAGGTAGATGGGAGACAAGTCGGCGGAACTAAAACTGGATGAGAGCACCAGAGAGAAAACCACTCGTATCAACGAATTAAAGTCCCAGATAGAACGACTACAGCGTCAGCTAATTGAAGGTGAGTCGGGGATAATCAGTAGGATTAACGGATACACACATACAGAATTAAAGTACAACGGCACTGACAGGTTCCCAATGGAGTTCCTGAAGGAATTGTCAGAGATCCAAGAACAGTACTACAACAACAATGACATTAAATGGATCGGGAGACACTTGGAGATGGACGCTGGAATATGGTGGCGTGTCATACGGAACCAAATCTCCACGTACGAAGAGTTTAAAGAAGCCTTCACCTTGAAGTACTGGGGTCAAGAACGCCAGGACAATATACGCGACAATCTTGAGTACGGCAGATATGAATGGAATGGACCAATCACAGCCGTCCAGTATGTAGAAAGAATATTCCTGGAAAGCCGGCAACTGTCGCCAGCATTGACCGATACCCAGCTGATCCGAAAATTAGCCCGTCACTTTGGAAAGGATTTGCAGCTCGCCGTGGTCACACGTGGTATCACAAGTATACCGAATTTTGAAGCATTGATTACGGAATTTACGAGTATACAGTCAAGCGGAGAGAATAATCGCAGGCCGCATTATAGACCCTACAACGAGGGAAAAAACAACCCGAGAGAGAGGGAGGGACAGTATAACAAAAGTGAAAGCGACCGACCGCCGAGGGGTCGTTTTGACAACAAGCAATACGTCAATACGGTGCCGTTTACGCCAGCAGAAGCGGGCCCCAGTAGAACGGTCAATGACACCACCCCAAGGGTGAGCGGTAACAGCGACAACAAAAAAAAAAAAAAAAAAAATATGTCAAACTAGAGAATAAGATAGAATTTTTAAGCGACTTACTTCCGAGTGAGAATGTAAATATATTACTACCGAATTTACGAAAGGACCTACTACAAGAGGACGACGAGATTATTAATAAACAAGTATTGAAATGTCCCGAAATTACTATAAAATTTAATAATGATATAATTGTAGAAGCTTTGCTTGATACCGGATGCCTCGTCAACGGATTATCGGAGACGTGGTTTAATAATCATAAGAAGGGTATAGGACCATATGAGACACTACCCGTAACGAATACATTTATAATAAGTGCAGTAGGAAATAAATCCAAATTAGTTAAGAGACAAATATTGTGTGACATTGAGATTGATGGTATCCGATATGAATGTGTGTTTTTGATAATCCTAGAATTAGTGAAACCGTGCATACTAGGAATTAGTTTACTACAAGAAGTTGGGTGTCGCATCGACATCGGAAACAAAGTAATTAGTTTAAGAAGCGACACTGATGAAGAGGAGCACATTATGCCAATCATGAACATTGACGTGATAACCAGTGAAGAAGAAGAGGAAGTACTGCGATGCATCGATGAAAAGATTGGGAGCATAGACTGCGTGGATGAAGGAATACTGCAACGCCTGAAGGAGATTTTGGTAAGGAACCGGAATGTTTTTAGGGAGTGCCCGGGAAGAATAGAGGGTTACACGGATGAGTTTCACGTTACGGACAGGACACCTTACTTTCAACGAGGGTGGCCTGTGCCGCTTGCTTACAGAGACAAGGTGAACGAGGAGATTAACCGGATGTTACGCTATGGAGTAATCAAACGTTGCGCCAGCCCGTACGTCAATCCAATCGTGACAGTAATCAAGAAGGATGGGAGGGTTCGCCTGTGCCTTGATGCAAGGAAAGTAAACAGCGTGACCGTACCCGATTACGAAGGAGTGTCCCCGGTAAATGAGATATTGGCTAGATGTGGTGATATGCAGTACCTGTCGACAGTCGATTTATCCAGTAGCTTCTGGCAAGTTCCATTAAAACAAGAATGTAGGGATTCCACTGCGTTTATGCATAAAGGGAGGTGCTACCGATTCACAGTGACACCATTTGGACTTAGCACCAGCTCTGCGGCGTTGACACGTGGATTGGATGTGGCTCTCGAGGAGGAAGTCAAGAAGAACACGATCATCTACGTGGACGACTGCTTGTGTTACTCCAATAATATACAAACACACTTAAATCATTTAGAAACATTGCTAAACAACCTCAATATGGCAAATATCACTGTCAACCTCACCAAGTCACAATTCTTCAGACGAGAAATCTCATTCCTTGGTTATCGCCTTACAACAAAAGGGATACAAGCAACCGATGACAAGGTAAAGGCGATTATGGATTTCCCAGCACCGAAGAATACAAAACAACTCAAAGGTTTCCTTGGTCTCACCAATTTTTACAATAGATTCACGAGTAAATACGCGGAAACAACGCAACCTTTACACGAACTGCTGAAAGGTGGACGAAAGTTTTCATGGACAAGAGAAGTGGACGAGTGTTTCCAGAGAGTCAAGAATTTATTTATAAACACAGTAACTCTATGGTTCCCACGGCCGAACCAAAGATACTATATTCAGTGTGACGCTAGTAATTTTGCGTATGGTGGCCAGCTTTACCAGATCGATGAAGAAGGAGAAATTGGCGTGATCGCTTTTACAAGCAAAACATTTAAGGGCGCAGAACGCAATTATTTCACTACGGAGAAAGAGCTCTAAGTATCGTTAGATGTCTGGATAAGTTTCGAATGTACATACTTGGCCAGCCCCTAACGATAATCACGGACAATAAAGCATTAACATTCATGCACAAGTGCCACTTAAACAACTCGAGAATTACAAGATGGATTCTCGCCATACAGGAATACAATTTCGACATTATCCACTGTAAAGGAAAGGATAATGTAGTTGCGGACATACTGAGTAGATACCCGGCTGACGCGGAACAACAGGAGACAAACGAGGAAACGCACGAGTATTTGATTAATCACCTAGTTATTAAAATGAGTCAACAAATAGGTAAAATAATTAGAGATATCGGCAAATACCAGAATGAAGATGCCAGACTCGGAACACTTATAGATAAGATTAAGAATAACGATGTAGATAATAAATTAAGCAAATTTTATAAAATTGTTAACAATAAGTTGTACCGACGACAACGTGGCGAATGGAAACTATACATTCCTGACAGCGTGTCGAAGGACCTAATTGCAGAGATACACCAAATGTACGGACACCTAGGCCCGAAAAGGTGTATAAAAATGTTACAATAGCACTTCACGATTGACAGCGTGTTCAAGAAAGTGAAAGCATATATCCAAACTTGTGACTCATGTCAAAGATACAAGGATACGAACAACAGGATGCTGTTTGGCGAAACAAAAGCTATGATACCGTCAGCTAGAGGTGACATCGTGAGCGTCGATTACTATGGACCCTTACCAACTGGTACAGGAGGCGTCAAATCCTTACTTGTCATGGTGGACAACTTCACAAAGTTTGTCAAGTTATTCACATTAAGAAGAGCGACAACCACCACGACATTACGACGAATCAACGACTACTGTGCGAAGTTTGGACGACCGAAAGTCATTCTAACCGATAACGGCACGCAATTTACCGCGGAAAAATGGATTAAAGGTCTCGAGGAGCTGGGTATACAACCGAGATATACGGCGATAAGGAATCCTCGCGCGAACTTAGCAGAAAGGATTAACCGCCAACTTGGAAATCTATTCAGGATCTTGGTACACGACCAGCATAGTAAGTGGTCAAGATACGTCGGATTGATTGAGACATGTATCAATGAAACATACCACGAAACAATAGAAATAACCCCCCACGAGGCGCAATTAGGAAAGAAGCCGACCCGCGCATGGGAGAAGTGGCTGGACAAAGATGTCATCAACAGTAAATACAGTTCAAATATCAACGTATTTGTAAAAATAAAGGAAAAAAGAGAGAAGTATGCTAAACGCATCAATGATGGTAAGAATATTACTAAATTTGCTATCGGCGATAAGGTGCTGTTAAGGAGCTACCACCAATCTGACGCCGCAATGAAAAGGATCGACAAGTTTTTCGAGTTGTACACCGGACCATACAAGGTTAATCGCGTCCTTGGTGACGCAACATACGAGCTCACTGAGTGCGATAGCAGTGGCAAAGTGAGAGGAAATTTTAACGTACGTTTGCTGAAGAAGTACTATGAAACGAAAGTACAAGTCTCACAGGAAAGCGAAAGTTGCATCAACAATTAGTTGGACTATGGAAGTCGGGCCAACACATAGGGTGAATGTCCCGCGAAAACCGGTCCAACTAGCTAAACGATATGGTGTATAACTTATTAGCGTGTAATTTAAAGATTTTGTACAGGGAGTTCTTAAGTCACGATGTGACAATCTAATGACATTAATTACATGTGTATAACCAGTGTTAATGAAATATTCAATAGAAAAGACACTTATGATGCGAAAAGTTTGATCGAATGTGCAGCAATAAATTGCTAAAGATGTTATAACGAGCCTTTTATAGACACACGATGATGTTTGATTAATTAATCACATCTGAGTGATATAAAGCGAAGTTATCTATAATCATAATGATTTCAAATGAATTGTTAATTGTTCCTAAATAATGTATGTAAATTTATAATCAATATAATCAGTATAAATGTTAGTAATACGTATTGTGAGTGATACTCAATAACAAATAGTGAATGTATCAATATGTATTTACAGGTTCGTAAATTGTGTTTTAAACGTTCAAGATAAACTAAGGACATTAACTATCGTAACGATATTTAAACAATACATGAATAATTGCATTTCATGTCTAAAACCATTATTTCATGTATTAGGTTATAAGCGGATGACACACCCATCCACAGCTATTATTATTATTGTAAAATAATCCCATATCTAATTAGATATGCACAATGTGTGAAAATGCGTTCATCCTTCCTCAGATGCACGGCAATAAATTCCCAGAGTTAGTTTACAACAAAATATAGATAATGTATACCCGTATACCCCAAATAGAGGAAAGTGGGTCAATGACCGTGACCTTATCAGAGGGGACTCCCACAACAAACACAGAGCGCAGAAATCGGATTAGAATGTCTTCTGCTGATCCAACATCCAATCCGATTTGGGGACTATGTAACAACCAAGAATTAAAATTTTTTTAGTATGATCGAAAAGACGTTACATACACCAAGACACCCTACACGGGCCACGAGCAATAAATAAAGAACAGTGTAACGAAGTGTCAAGTGAACGTTTGCTTCGGACAATACGAATACGCTTCACATAACTTTACAATGGGGAATAAGGTTGGCCGTGACAGACTCGACTCAACCGAGATTTACAGCCTGCAACATGCAAGATAAAAAGAAACTATGTCAAGTACCAATTTAGAGAGAAACTGTGACGGACACACTGCCGGGTTAATTTGAAGTGTACCAGTAGTAAGAAAAGGGCGTAAGTACACAATGGTATTTACCCTGTATGAGAACTGACATCGATATCTAAAGAATAGAATCGAACTTGTGCACAGCGGGGGAACGTCTTACTGGCGACAACTGATATTTACGACAGGGAGAAGGAGTGCCGTTTTGGAAACGACGACACGCTGCGTCAGGATAGCTATCGGAAAAAGGGTCAAGGATAGTGAAACAATAACGAAATACGACACATTGTTCGCGTGAGAACTGCAGCAGGGTCCGGAGTACGCTTAGACAAAGACCTGATCGACAACCGAGAAATTGCTCCTGTTCCAGGAAAAGAGTACGGAGGCTTTCGACGCGAACTTGTGGGGAGACAGGATACCCAATCACAACCCAGCGTCTACCCAGAGAACAGGTGGAGAGGGCCGTCGTCATCATGGCAACGGGAACGTCGAATGAGAAGTGAAGAACGATAGTCTGGCATAAGGGTAGGAGATCTTCTGTCCTATCATGTTCGACCTGAAGCGTGTCTTCCAGAAGATTGCATTGTGGTAAACGATGCTTGATAAAAATTGTTTGCAGGGCACGCGGGAGAGCAGTCTTCATACATTTTTCGGCAGTCTTCATACATTTTTCGTCAGTCTTAATACATTTTCGACAGTCATATATTTCAATCGTATACTTTAACAGTCTTCACGGAACTAAATCTTCTAAGTCTTGATACAGTTCGATTAACATACGGACAGCAGTGGGACTTTGAAACTCTGCTACGCGGTATATAATTAAGTGACTTAAACATTTCGATATTAGCGAGTATCCGGTAATAGTGTACCTACAGCGACTAAATCATGCGACATACGCCAGTGCTTAATAACTCTAGAGTTCTTTATTATACTCAAGTTCAGAACTGAACTAACCAATCGCAGTTTCATCAATAACCGACGCGCAGAACTATTGTTAATGTATTACCGGACAACGAAATCGTAACGTTGTACAGTGCGGCGAAACGATACAATATAATTTGGAACAATTACACCACGGTATCAAAGACACTATACATTAATGTACACACAAGAAGTTCAACAATAGACAGACAGATATATACACCATAGTTAATGATGAACTTACCCACACGACACATGATTTCATAAACTCGAACAGTAACAGCCGAATCAACAGAAAACACACACAGCGCGAGTGAATCTGTTCCGCGTGTGTTGAGTGTTAGTGACATCACAGCTACGCAGCTTCCCACATATGGACCACCAACGAGAAGGAGTTACTCCGATGGAAATATCGGATAAATCGCTTTACAAGTAATCTTTATGCTATTCTTATCATAAGAACTCTACTGACCTGTCTCTTTTCGAGAAACACCCCTTGAGTATTTAAATTAAATATGATAAATATAATTAACGCTATTCATCTGAGGCAGCAATGAACGCATTAGTATAAGATTTATTGTTTGACTATTTGTGTTTCCCTATATATCGATTGTATTATATATGTATGTGTATGTTTTCCAGCAAACAACGTATTGGATTCGCATTGTAATTTGATATATATACATGTGTTCTTTTTATGAATGTATTTACAGGGAATCATCCATATTTTATATATTGAAGTCTCTTTATTTAATGATATGATGTTAATAAATAAGTGTTTATTTTATCCAGAATATATGCGTTCATTATTGTCAAAGTTACCTCAGAACAAGAAAGTAATGGCACTTGAATGATTTATAGTAGTTTTATTAATTTATACAATAATTAGAGTCTCCATGCAGTAATTATGCTAACATAAAAGAACTAACGTGTCACTTAGCTTCAATCAGTTGATATGAGTAACCTAATTGAGTGATTACACGATCTCATTTTGCAAATTAGTACAATTAAATAATTAATTATTGTTGGCATAATTAATCCCCAAGCATTAGTCTTTGTAATACAAATGGTGTAAAATATCCGAATAGTACTCTTTATTTACCACTGCGCCTAGAAATGAAATTTCGTGTAATATAATCTTCATCTGACAACTAACTACGATCTTCAACTCATTTACGGCAGTCTTTGAAGTTTGTAAGCCCCTTGTTCACGCACAGCAGTCTCTCCAAAAGCATTATGAACACGTTTACCAGGAGAGAGCAGTTTATCTCACAGTTTGCAAAAAATTTAGTTCATTTTTTCCTATCTTGCATTGTAGAATGACAAAAAATCGCCTAATACGTACACCTAATTACGACTTACATAATTAGCTGTGAAATCTAAACTATGCATCAAATAGGGCTAAAATTGTACACGATTGCCACTAACATGTGTACAGTATCACATAATATCAGTTTTTTTATTCGGACTCTTGTAGCGGTGGAAATTGCAAAATTGCACAAACTGTTTGATCAACCTTGTATAAAAATATAATTTCATCATTGTAAGCAGGCTTTTATACTACTCGTAACGTACTGCGTAACAAAAACTTACCTACGCATAATGCTGTGCGTCCTGTTTCCATGGACATGACGTCTTTTTCATCCTGGAATGTCCGGAGGGGGGGAATTTATGTCTAAATCCGGGATTTTATCAGTCCTTAAAAAACAAAGAAGCATATTACTTAACTGAGACATCGATAGTCACTTGACAAGAGTCCCTGGTATTTATTATGTTGTGATTTAACGTTTAAATTAAAGTATTTTGAGTTTATTTCCTTTTTAGCGTTGAAATGTTTGTTTATTGATGCTCAGATAAACCTTAGCCTCATTTCAAAAAAAAGGAAACGTGGACTGAGTAGGTAAAAATCGAGTAAGATCTTGTTAAAAGTATTGTGTCTGTCTCAATTAATTGTTTGTTCTATTGACTCGTTTATTTTTCTGATTAACGTTAAACTTTATTTATTTATAACAATTTTCTATAAAATAAAAATATCAACCTCTAATAAAATTTTATCATTTGTAATAATTAAGAGTAGCATATTCTAGATGTATATATTTATTACTAATAAATGTTAAGTGTATTTTTTAAACTGAAATTCAGGGTTTTCCAAACTAAAAGGTAATTTTGAATGTCACTTTTTTTTGTTCAACAACGCAGTGATTTTATTACGAATGAGATGCTAATACGCATCATGCTTGTCTATAGGGAATGTCTTAGTCTTTAAAAGCGATTGTCCTTCGAGTTCATTCCAGCAGATTGCAACCTAACACTACGGTAATTTATTGTACAAACGGGACGTCCAGAGAAAAACAATACTACATTGAAACGTAAATGACGTCATGTGTACATGATAATTAAGAGAATGTTATAATGAATTCGTGCTATAGGCCTATACGTGGTAATGTGTTGTAAACAAATTACGACAACTTTGCAAGTCTAATTTGTAAACAGTCACATGTTTATTGTTTATGTTTTCTTATCCTTCCCCCGACGAATGGGCATTTAATGATGGTTTCATAAAAAACTCCGCATATAAAAATTGGTCACAATCTGTATTTATTTTAAATATTCAGTAAAGCAGGGGAAAACGTACAAATCTGATATTTTTTTCAAATTTATTGTATTTTTGCTTAATGTTACAAGAACGCTTAGTAATATTAAGCAAAACTTACGAATAAAGCAAAGAAAATACATGTCAAGTGGAAGGTGCTCCAACGAACACTCCTTCCTTACTCTGATCTAAAGTAAAGGCAGAAAAGTCTGCTTGGTTTGTCTGATGTATTTTAATCGTCTTGTATGTCCTGCGTCATCCAGTGCCTTTCATGCCAGCTCGTTGGGGTGAGCTGTTAATCTACTTCTGTACCTAGTGTACTGTAGTAATCAGAACAGTTCATATTTTTCCGGGCTGTTAGGCCGTGGTCCATAAAATAATACGGCCATCATCAGTGGTGCGGAAACGAAGACGTAAAACACCTGCGAGGACTAAGTTAAGGTCTAGTACATACTCCCGCACCAGTGACGATGGCCTTCGCGGGCACGACCGAAACGTTTGGACATGCGAACGTAATTTTCAGATCTTACGGACCACGGGCTAACTGACCGGAAAATTTTATCCGTTCTGACAACTCCGGCCGTGAGTTTCTGCGTTCTTTGCTGGTAGTGATGTTTGATCTCTTGTGTCTTGAGGTCCTTCAGTATGACGTGATTTGTCCTGTCCTGAGTGACGTGATCTGGAAACGCTGCTGGATCTGTATGTCTGAGCTAATTTATGTCGCCCCTCGCTGAATGCCGTACGTTCATATTGGTTTTAAAATTGTCTTATAGAGGAGGCGTTTCATCGACTCGACAATATTACCATTAATGGTCACATGCGACAGCACTCTGCTGTTTATTCTGCTGCGTTTCTCATCCTGTCGTTTCTCTGCTTCTTCTGCCTCCTCTCGTCGTCGTTCCTCTGCTTCTGCAACAGTAGCGCCTGAAAATTTGCTATCATCTGACTGGCATCCATGTTTGCAGATAAATTACAAATTCCACTAGTCTTGTACAAAGTATCCACTGTTTCCATTTGTTTACGTTTCTGTCGCACTTCTGACCCACTGTTACGACGGTCTCACGGATCGTCTCATGTTAAAGTGGAAACAAAATACAGACACCATTTAAGTCACTAATAACCAGCTTTAATAAGTCACAAATAACAATTTGAAACCAACAAGATTCTCTCATACAGTAATTCTGTTAAATTTTTCCACACCCAATAATAATGTCAACTATTAGAGTTCCACACTAATTATAACACACACACACACACACACACACACACACACACACACACACACACACACACACACACACACACACACACACACACACACACACACACGCGCGCGCGCGCGCGCGCGCGCGCACATTAGCGTCTATAAATACTGGCATTTCTTTTGTCTTCTTCCTGGTGAAGTCTTTGCACGAAAATAAGGTGAAACCATGTAGGCCTATTTATACTTAAGTTAATTGTAAAAAAAAACTGACGTTGGAAAATGGTGGTGGCATGTAACATTTAATACGTCTCACGCAAGGTTACTCTCCAAACCTTCTGAAATTAACGTTTCTCCGGCAGTTGAATTTACGTAAAGTGCAGAGCGTTGGTGACAACGTAAATTGCCGCACTGAGAGAAAAATCGTCTGAAGGTGAATAGTAATTGCCACGCCGTTAAGTAGGTAGGAAACGGATCAGATCGCAAGGTATGAACGTGAGTAAACTGCCACACCATAACCGCCCGGGAAGATTAAAAGACCCTGAGAACTGGTATGTGTTGACCATTAATAAAGTAAACCCTTCTCGTATGAGTTGTTTAATTTTCTTTCCCAATGTAAAATTTCTGAGGATACATGTCTGATAAGTAAGAAGGACATTTGCTATACTTTAGTAAAAAGAACATTGGTGCAGTAAAAATTTTATTTGTGATCATATCTGCAAAAGAAATGTTCGTTTAGTGTACCAAACAAATTAAAGACTAAATTTTGGCGATTTTTTTTAGTTTTTGTTAGGTTAGGTTGAAACTTTTTTTGAATATTAATAATTTATAAAATAATGAATCAACTTTAGTGACTTTTGGATACGAAAAATAATACGGTGTGTGTGTGTGTGTGTGTGTGTGTGTGTGTGTGTGTGTGTGTGTGTGTGTGTGTGTGTGTGTGTGTGTGTGTGTGTGTGTGTGTGTGTGTGTGTGTGTGTGTGTGTGTGTGTGTGTGTGTGTGTGTGTGTGTGTGTGTGTGTGTGTGTGTGTGTGTGTGTGTGTGTGTGTGTGTGTGTGTGTGTGTGTGTGTGTGTGTGTGTGTGTGTGTGTGTGTGTGTGTGTGTGTGTGTGTGTGTGTGTGTGTGTGTGTGTGTGTGTGTGGAGAAATGAATTATAATCTAATATTAATTTATAGGATTATATGGTAAGAAACCTGAATTTCTCATTTTTCGTGAGGGAAGTGAGGGAATCCAACCATGAAGCTAGTCTTATCCCCACCAAACAAGCAGGAACAAATTCTATTTACGCCACTCTGTTTAATATACAGTACTATTTTTTCACGACTATTGCTTAGTATGACTTTGTCTGTGTTTAAGTTATTGAAAATAATTTTCAATAATGCTTATACTTTATTAAACACTCCTTACAATCTTAAGAACGAAGTGCAAAACTTACTACACAAACAACAATGACCTTTTCAAAAACTTCGCAGTTTAAAATACTAATTTTTGAAGTGTTTCGCGTGGAATACGATGGCACTATCAGATTTTGATGCTTATGTTGTGAAAATGTATGTGAGGCATTAAACCGAAAGAAAAGTTTTAGCAATCTAGAGTTACTTTAGTATCTAAAACTAAATCAGATGACAAGTCTTTTGAATGGCACGTAACGGTAGTATAACGCAAACAACACATAACTTACGAACAGTCCAAGGTCTGTTGTATCATCAGACACGGTCGTGGTGTGGCCGTGTGGTAGTGGCCCATAGCTCTGGATCCTTGAAACGGTGTGGCAGTATATCTCAACGCGAAAAATCATATTCAGTTTAATAATATCAAGTCAGATGCGTTAAGCAATGCACGGCACGGCAACATAAATACACCATTATCACGTTCGTTTCAATAGTTTAATAGCAGTACGGTTCACTGGTTTACACGGTACCTCATTAGGGACAATGGTTTGTTCCCTGTTGGTGGGTTTTTTCAGGGAGATGCTACAGAATGTCAGCCAATTGATGTCAACGATTCTGTCTAAAACAGTAATTCTTCCGAAAAATTATAATGTATTGATTATTAAAAATTATTTTCAATATACTGGTAATAACTATGTGAAGATATTTACAAAGCGATCGGAATAATTTTTTAAATTAAAATTAACTTTATCACTAAGTTGTGATAATCGCATTTTGTTTTCTAAAAGGATCAAATCAGTAATATCATGTATTAAATATTAAAATATATTATTTCAATCACTTTCTGCTACAGTCCGTTTCTTGATGTATATAATACATTTAATATTTATACATAAATTTACCTCAAGATGTTATTTTTCTATTTGGAACATGTTTCGGGTACTATCTTGTACCCATCCTCAGCCTTCCGGTTTTTTTGTCTGGTGAAGTATATATGTTTTGTTGGTTGACTATTATTATTGTGGCTTCCTGTTGGCTTCTGGTATTTCAAGTTGGTTTTATTGTGTGTGATTGTGGTGTATGTGTTAGTTTTTTGTGTATTTTCAATGTTGAGTGCTTTGAATATTGTGTCATGTTTTGTATTGATTTGTATTTGTTCAGGTATTAGTTTGTTTTCTGTTTTATGTTTGTATATTTGTAAATTTTCCCATATGTTCATTATGGTGCCTTTGTGTGGTATATGTTTTATTAGTGTTACATTGGTTATGTCTGGGAATTCATGTCCTGTGTTTATTGCATGTGTGGCTAAATTGGATTTATATATTTCTGGTTTTTTGTATGCATTTAGGTGTTCAAAATAACGTTTTTTCAGCTGTTTTTTTGTTTGTCCTATATAATAAATTATATTAATATTGTATATTAATCGATTCTTCAAGCTTTCACGGCTGGCGTTGTAATTCTAAACATTACTTCCGGGCAGTAAGGCAGCGGTCTTCCATTATTCACAACAGTCGTTTCAACCTCGCCATTGGAGACCATCTTCACTGTCACAAGGGACTTAAAATCGTACTGAGAAGATGTCCGTACAAAAGGCCTTTGCCACAGTACTGTGGTGTTACTGACGGACATCTTGTCAGTACGATTTTAAGTCCTTTGTGACAGTTAAGACGGTCTCCAATGGCGAGGTTGAAACGTCTGTTGTGAATTGTGGAAGACCGCGGCTTCACAGCCCGGACAGTAGTTTTTACAGTTATATGTTAATATTGTTACGTAATGCATAAAAAGCGTTACGCCGTCACGGAACGTTCTGGTACATTGGAGAACGATCCCGCAGCTGTAATGCGTACGTGGCACTTGACATGTGAGGCAGTATTACGTAAAGCGGCACGTCTCGTACGTTCAATGGGTTCAATGGTGTCGTTCTGGAAGCATCTCAATTAGACCGACGGTGCGTGTTTCTGCGAAGGTCGCGCTGAAGTGTCCTATAGAATTTTCGATGGCTTGTTAAGGACGCATGTTACGGAACACAGTAGACTATAAATAGCCCATACCTGCTGATTAGTTTTCAGTTATTATCGGGCGATATTACTGTGTGCGTTCAAGTGGTTATTAGTGAAGTGTTGTGTTTTATAATCCGGCGGTATAATTGTAATACAATTGTGTTTTATATTAGTTGACATTTTATTCCGTGTGAACAATTTTTTATTTGATTTGTTGTAAGAGACTGTATTTTAATTACGAACTGTTTAACTGTGAAAATTAAAGCTGGTGATTTGTGACTTAATTGGTGTCTTGTATTTTGTTTTCCACTGTACCTACGACGATCAAGTAGACCGTCGTAACAATATTCAATTATTAAATCGGTAAGTGCCACATACACACTTTATGGTATTTTTATAAATAGATTCAATGGAAAGCAATCGGACATTAATATGTAAGCATCAAGTAAAAGCGATGCTTGTACACTTTGTACACGAAAGTAAAACAGCCTTTGTGATAACTGAATCTCAGCGAGCATCTTAATTCGAGCGTTGTCAGTATCCCTTGTCCAACTGCTTGTTGTAAGTTAACTGTGGCCATTATCGTAGACGGAAGTAGTAATTATTCTACTGCTATAATTTTGTTTTTGTCCGCACCCTCTGTATTGAGTCTCTTAAGATATTATGATGTCAAAAAGAGAATATACACAATGGTAGTCAGACCTGTAGTAACATATGCAAGCGAGATATTGGTGCTGAAGTTGGCAGATATGAAAAACCTTGGTGTTGTCGAGAAGATAATTCTGAGAAGAATTTATGAACCAGATTGGGACGGAGAGATGTCGAGGATAAAAAAAGAATCGCAAGCTAAGAGACCTTTATGGAGATGCGGACATAGTTGCGGCAGCGAAGGCGCAAAGGTTGAGATGGTTGGGGCACGTGGTGAGAATGAGAAGTGATCGAGGCCCAAAAATGGTATTGGAAAGAAAGACGGAGGGAGTAAAATGGAGAGGACGTCAGAAGAGGAGATGGTGTGAAGATGTGGAAGGGGATTTGAGGGAGATGCGAGTGGCAGGTTGGAGGAGTAAAGCGAATGGGAATAATGGAGGAGAATCGTTGAGCAGGCCAGAGTTCTACAAGGACCGTAGTGCCAGAGGAGAGAGAAGATATAATACTACCTTATTCTGTATTGAAAAGAATAAATTCTGACATGTACTGATTTAAATGCTCAAAAAAATGTAGGAAGTGTTTGGTTGTTACGCCTGCAGATTTCTCCGAGTGGCATGGAACCCGGGGGGGGGGGGCTCTCGTGTTCGCTACCGCACGTGATTATTAGATGGCTCATTTCTATCTGGCGGTGGTGGAACTGAGATATACAACGACGGGAGTGGGGGGAGGATCTTGAAGGCCAGAAGAACAAAGGTTAATTGTAGAAATAATACAACGTTAAAACTGACCTCTACTGTTCTCAAGTTCTTTAAACTATTTGATAAGACAATGCTTGAGAGTGATATTGACACCGAAAGGTTTCGTTCAGTACAAATTCCCTGAAAGTTGGGTAAACAATATTGATTGTGTTGTAGAGAATGTTGTGAATGTATTGGGAATATATTGAAAAAAAACACGTAAAATACTCAATATATTTATTGAATATACTGACAACACTTTAGAATTTGACAACGACGGTTTGAATTTAAATCACTGATTAGGCCAATTTTAGCATACCTTAACAAAACTTCATCTCCATTTCACGGATTCGGCTGCACTGTCTGTTCCGGAAACCATCTCGTCCTCGGACGCCCCACACTACGATACCCTGTGGGTTTATAATTCAAGGCAAGTTTGGGAAGGCGATCTTGCTGCATTCTTCCCAGATGCTTTCACCAGTTGGCCTTGTATTCCCTAATTCTATCTTGTAATTTAAAAATTTTTAATTGTCACCTTGTCTGTATTCAACGCCCGTACCCAGCCAGGGGAGATTTTATTACTGGCGGAAACCAGAATAGCCTCGGAGTCAGGACAAGTGGTAATGGGCTCAACAAAACTTATAACATCTTAACTTGTGTTATAACGTAGGGAATCCGCGTTAATTGGTTATGCCAATTATACAGGCTGCCTTCCGTTGTGACGAGCTGAAAATTAATCACAACAAATAAAACAATTCTTATATCAGGATATTGGGAAGGGGAGACTGTTGATTTATGCACTCAGTTTACTCGGTACTCAGATGACATCTCTTTATTACATTATGAGATAAAGTTCTCTATTTAAAGTT
This sequence comes from Magicicada septendecula, assembly GCA_034769895.1. Taxonomy (NCBI): domain Eukaryota; kingdom Metazoa; phylum Arthropoda; class Insecta; order Hemiptera; family Cicadidae; genus Magicicada; species Magicicada septendecula. The sequence goes on from CM068376.1 coordinate 81,481,774, forward strand.
CTCAACATATATAGTTTACAGTATAATTATATATATTACTCTTTCATAAGGGCCCTCAAAATATGATGTACATCTATTTAATTTATTCCACGGATCCGGGATTGAATATATATTAAGTTAATAATGGTCACCTTGCCATATACAATATTGAAAATTGAGCCATTTGAAGAATGGACTTTATTAATCTTTCAAAACAAGAAAACTTTTAGTTTAAACATTTACTCTTTTGCTATAACCAGTGTTATTAGATTACAGACTACATGTTACATATAATGTCTGTCTTTTAAAGTCTTAAAAGTGGTGATTTAAATTGTCTTTTGTGGGTAATAATTTTAGTAACTCATAACCATGGAAGACAAGCCTCCATGTCACCTGGTTTTCAGTATTTGCTGCAGAATTGGTTCTTCGGTCCTTGGTGGGTTTCCTGAAGGTCTGTCGTTGCCTTAGTATCCGGTGACGGTGAAGTTCCTGAAGTCTGTTATATCATTCGGGGTGAAGTACTCTCATCTTAGGCGACTGTAGTAATTCTCGTAGGATACTCTCATCTTAGACGACTGTTGTAATTCTTGTAGTTATAATAAATAAATAGAAAGTTTGTTTCACAGTAATACACTTCACATGATTATTGATTAGTTGAATATCACCTTCATGTTTGTAGTAATGTATGAATTACATAGTTTGTTATTTATTCATTGAGAGAGAGATGTCATCGCCGCACAAATTTAGTTATTTAAATATTCATTGAACCAACCATTCACATAATTATACACGCGTCGCGAAACAACGCTGTACGCAGCTTACGGCGTGAGCGCTCCATTGCAAGTGGGCAAAAATAGTAAGGGGGAGAGTAGTAATCTCGCGACAATTACTAGTCAACATAAAAGTAGTTCCATGTTTCTAATTTAATTAAAGAACTAAAGTTTGATTAAATAATTAAATAGAGATATTCTTAGTTACAGACGTTATCAAAGTACATTACAGTGGTCTTATTTAATTATTTAAATAATAACAAAATTTACAATTATATTTAGTTTGTTTAGGGGTCAGAAAACAAGTTAATTCTGGTCAGTGCCTGTATATGCAGGATTAATTAACAAGCTTTACCCTTTCTGTACAATTGTATTCCCTTTTATTTTATTATTAGACTTTTTATTAAATATTATTATTATTTAATGATAGCAATAAGATTTAGTTTAAAATGTGAAATTTTATTAAAATTTTAAAATTTTTCAGCTTATACATTAACAATTTAATTAATTAACATATTTTTATTAATGAAATCGTCACAAACTTACCCTTACAAATTTCAATAACGAATAAACACATGACGCTATATTTAATAATACATAGCCTATACACAGAATACACGTAAGTATACTTGTATTGAAGCAATACCACAATAATATGCGTATTAATTACTCACTATTCTAATTCATATATACATTTAATTCTAATTATAATACTGTAACTATATTAATACACGTAATATATTATTAATATTACAATGCATTATTTATATGATTAGGTATTATTAATATTCATAAAATAATATACTCATACTTTACTGAAATAAGAATTTATCTGCGTGTGTGTGTGTGTGTTGCAATAGGTAGAATTTGCATATGAAATAGTAGCCTAATTTAACTCTAAATTACATGTTACATGTTAAATTTGTTAGTTTAAGTTAATTTTTGACAGTAAAAAAAAAAATAATAATTAGTGTTGTGAAGTAGTGCGAAAATATGCGTAGGCATATGGTGAATGCGCGTGTGCGGGTATGTATAACTATGTTACGGAATAATTATAAAAAAAAAAGATCAAATTAAATAACTTTCGTGAAAATAAAAATTCTGACATGAGATTTACACCAGAATACACATATATAAAAGACCTATCAAGTGGTAATATATGCTCATAAATTAAAGAAATAAATATATGAGTTTTTTTATTAAAAATGTTTTTATGGCCCTAAAGAAAAGTAATAAAATTAGACTGGTTTTATTTGCAAGCTCCACTTTGTTCGTAGACAGTATTTTACAGGAAGAACGTTATCTGAACATTTGCCTCAAGGGTCAGGGAATTTCTTAGCCAATGAACCCTCGAGATTTGGTTAAAAATCTCATTCTGAATTTGCAGGGTATAATTCAGTCTCGCTCTGAACTCGATAACCCGTGGTCGTTGCTGCTAGTCTATGACGATTGGTCTACAAAAGCGCACGAACGCAAGTCAGAAAGTTCGCGAGTTGATTAAACATCAAGTGCTAATACGGTATAGTAAAAGATTGTCCGCGTAGGCATATAAAAAAAATTTCAAGTTTACTGGAGCGTTGTGTATATTTAATACACAGAATAAATCACAATCAGAAATTATTTCACTACAAATTGTAGAGCTACTCAACCCGAGAACGTCGCTGAACGCCGGACAACAGGAAGTCGCCGCGTATCCAGAAGGAACAACCACAGCTGTATTCAAAGGATCATCGACATTGCATCATCCATCGTAAATGGAAGTAAAATTTGTTATAAACTTTATTAAAAACACTTATATACTTAAAGACAAAAGAACCCATATAAATAAAATATTTATGTATTAGAGTATAAGAGACAATTTTTTTTTAATTGTAAAAAAAAGGTCAACAGAGACAGTTTAATTAGTTTTGTTTTGTTGTCAGAAACGTTATTAAATTATTAGTGCAATTTAAGAAAAACCATTAATAAATCCGAAGTATTCCAATATACGACTACTTATTCTGTGCGACCCTTGTACATCGCAATATATATATATATATATATATATATATATATATATATATACAGTATAAAGTTATAATCGTTTTCTCTGTGTAACAGATACATATATATGTACCCAGAAACTCACGATTTGGGAGGGGGAGTATTAACGGTGTCTGTATTGTGCGTGTGCAGATTCTAAAGATGACACTAAATTCTGTCGAAACCTCGACAAAAACATTTTTAAATTACTTCTAGTAAATTCACTGGTCCTCGTAAAATCTTCCATCATTCGTTGCTTAACGGTCACCATTCATCTGAGGTTTAATATTTAAGAAAATAACCATAAGTCCACTGGACTCGCCTTTTGTTCGCCAAGACGAATACCTTATAAGAAAATAATGTCGCATTATTGTAGTACCATAATATACGCTTCACATAACTTCCAAGAAGACTGAACTTAACCTCAATGAACTTTTATTACATAAGGCAGTTCTTAAAGGGGTGTGGACTTACGGTATTCAGCTTTGGGTTACTGCTAGTACGAGTAACATAGAGATTATACAGCCCTTTCAGTCCAAAACTCTAAGTTCAATAGTCGACGCTCCTTGGTTTGTCTCCAACAATTCTATTTACCGAGATCTAAAAGTTCCTACTGCAAGAAAAGAAATTTTGCGCCTCTGCAGGAAACACATATCTAAATTAGAATGCCATATCTAACACCCTAGTAGTGAATTTGTTGAATAATAGTAAAGACATTTATTCGTAAATTTGTAAACCTACCCCTTCAGATTCAACTAATAAAGATGTAATCGCTATTGTTTGTATTGTAATGTATATGTTATGTGCACTGTAATATCTGTAACATTTGTATTCATGTCAACACTAAGCGTTAATATCAACTGGTATTTCTGCCTTGCAGACTCAGTGTTTAATATATTGAAGTAACGTACTCAGTTCGTCCTAAGCAGCAAGTGGCAGTGACTTTTTGTTTAGTTGTTTAGACATTTAGTAATTTAATTATATATATATATATTTGTTATGTGTTTAATATGTAGACAATAACAAGAAGAGCTTTTTATGGACAACTCTTCAAATTATATATGTGTAAGTCATTAAATTTGTTTAATGTTTGTGAGTCGAACAGATTGTCAGTTTGCAATAAATTAAAATAAAGAATTCCAAAAATTAAAGTTAATGACAGTGAATTTGAGAGGGTAGATACCTTGGGTCCCTCTTGACGTCAACAAATCAGATCTGAATGGAAATTCAAGAAACACTATCCATGGAAAATAGGTGTAATTTTCTTTGCTGTCTACCCTAAAGTTCAGAAACATTTCTAGGACCTATTGTGTGCTTCAGAACCCTGGACCATGACCTCAGCCCAAGACGATAAGGTCAGAAGATGGGAAAATAAGTTTCTGAGGAGGATATGTGCAACTATACTAGATACCGGAATGTGGCGTATGAGGACAAATGCCGAATTGTACGATCTACACAAGGAACCGGATATCGTCACAGTAATAAAACAAGGTAGAATTACGTGGGCAGGTCACGTACAAAGAGTGACAAAGGATAGGGCAGTGAAAAAAGTATTCGTTGGAGGACCAGGAGGAAGAAGAGCAAGAGGGGGCCAAGAAGAAGACGGACGGATGAAGATTAGATAGATGTAGATGAAGAGTTGAGAAGACTGGGGGTCAGAAGGTGGCGAGCAGCTGCACATGATAGAGAGGAGTGGAGACATGTCGTTCTGGAGGCCAAGGCTCTTCATGAGCTGTAGCGCCGTGGAGTAGTAGTAGTAGTAGTAGTAGTAGTAGTAGTAGTAGTAGTAGTATTAGTAGTAGTATTAGTATTAGTAGTAGTAGTAGTAGTAGTAGTAGTAATGGTAGTAGTAGTAGTAGTAGTAGTAGTAATGGTAGTAGTAGTAGTAGTAGTAGTAGTAGTAGTAGTAGTAGTAGTAGTAGTAGTAGTAATGGTAGTAGTAGTAGTAGTAGTAGTAATGGTAATAATAATAGTAGTAGTAGTAGTAGTAGTAGTACTAGTAGTAATGGTAGTAGTAGTAGTAGTAGTAGTAGTAGTAGTAGTGAATTAAAATAAAATAATAATAATCCCATAGATAACAAATCCCACCGGTTACCCACATATACGCATGCTAGATATACAGATTTCAAAATTAAGTTTAAAAAATTGCTGGAAACACCGGATTGGGTGTCGGCCAATTTGACTGCAGAGTCAATCACTTTCGCAGCGTAGTGACTCGAGTTAGCTAAGCGAAACCACTCAATCACGTCATGTCAAGTTTATATAGACGACACCTACGGGAAAGTTTACGTAGTGGTCGGTTTCTTTCGCGCAAGATAGGTTTCTTAAAACCCCTTCTCGCTGTTTTTGTAAGCTACGTAATGTGTGTACGTTCTGCTTAAGCAGAATCCGTGTAGTTTCGGATTTTTCTGCGCAAAAGTAAAACTGCTACCAACACATCCAGCTGTGAGGAAGCGGAGTGTGAATTTGGCAAAACTTTTTAGATCGCACTGCGAGGAGCTGCCGTTAACTTGCATTTAATTCGCCTAAGGTGACTAATACCAACTTGTTGCTCCTTCGCAGACAAGATTTATTTATTTAACCCGAGCAGTTTTTCAGCTGACTCTGTAGTCATTCATTCAGTTATATAGTTTAAGATCACACCATTTTAAGAAAATTCTATGCTCGAGTGTTTCCCCTCTGAATTCCCCCAACTTATGGGGTAGCTACGAGCATATTAACATTCTCTCCCTCCCTCCCCCTCTCGCTCTCTCTCTCTCTCTCTCTCTCTCTCTCTCTCTCTCTCTCTCTCTCTCTCTCTCTCTCTCTCTCTCTCTCTCTCTCTCTTTCTCTTTCTCTCAACACGTAGCATTCGTAAAATATTGAAATACATAAAAATATAAGATTTCATATTACATGTGCTTTAAAGATAACGCTGTGTCCTGATAACAACCTGAAGCCAACAAGGAGCCGAATTATGCATTCAACACACAAATGCTCTTGATTGGCTGAAATCCAGCGTCCTGATTGGTTAACGAAGACCAGCATCACTTTAGCGTGACAATTTTTACTTCATTTGAAAACATACGTGAAAGCCTTCGATGTGTGTCGAGCTGTCATTATTATTTGTGTAACTATATACATGTATTTATACAAAAATGTTCATTATGTGCTTAAACCTCTTTAATTATTTCAGTGTACAGCTATACTGATGATGGACAATAAATTTAGTCGACACCAATCGTTTAAAACAGCGTATAGTTAATGACCAAACTTTACAAATTTGTCATCGTTAATTCACTGTCATTAGTAGACTAAGAATAACTTTTAGAGTCAAGCGACTTATGGTCTACTTGTAAGTTATTAGCAAAACAACTCTCAGAAATGATATGATTCGAGGAGGTCTTCGGATCTGCTTTTGTCCTGTCGTTAGCTGTAACTCTCTTTGCTGCAGCTGCGACCTCATCCTTCCCTTACCTACTGATCGTCAGCGCCGCGCAATCCACCTTCACTGATCCGTGTCAAACGCTCTCGGGCGATTCTTGATGACCCGCCATAAAGATATCCTTAATATTTAAAAATTTAACACCAGTCCCAGCCCTTGAGTTAACCTTCGAAGCTGTCCTTTCTTCCCTCCTTGCACACCGACGCGCTGCTTGCTACTGTTACGCGTGTCAATGCACGGAGGCTCTCTACCTCACGGCGTCTGCCAGCTGTACTTGAGACAGGCGACACCTGTCGTCGGAACCACTTCCAGCGGCAACGCTATACACCAAAGTCTTCTTCCCCCGCTATCTAGCGGATAGCCGTGTTCGTGGTTGACCATTCCAGTTTTAGGCACCCGTCTAATCTGTCAGCCCTAAGTTTATCACCTGGCAGCCACTGGGCTCAACGCAGATGCTCCAATCATACTTCGTGTGCAAAGACAACTCGCTAAATTAATACATTGCAATAGAAAAAATAATCGTTTTCGCACCGATTGTTGTTTGTGAACATCCAGTTCCGGCATTATTCACTCAATGTTTAATATGTGTGTGTGTGTGTGTGTGAGCGCGCGCGCTCGTGTTTCGAAGGAGGTAAAGAATGATTTATGCATGCACAAGAAGGCTTTACGTAGCTCTTAATGCTCCCCAGAAATCGGTCTAACCACTAGCCTCAAGCCGTTGAGTAAATGACTCGTGACGTTTGGTATGTGTGGATGGAATAAAATAGTGTATATACATTTCCACCAATCGCGTTATAGGCATCATTCGTTTACGTCACCATAGTAACGGCCTGTAACGACACTGTTCTTGCCCAGATAAATATGTCGGGCTACGGCTAGTCGTTACTTCGCGGGGACAGGTCTCAGCCGAAACTCTTACTCTGGTTCGATGGGTTGTTCAAAAACGACGTGTAGGGATCTCACAGTTATGCCGCTGGCACCGCTAGATACTTCCCTCCTTAATCACAACTGCAGAAAAGTCACACACCGGATTCCACGCATCTTTGGTTGCCACAATACTCCGTGTGCGTGTGCCTTTCTCTTTTGCCAATTGTTTCAAACTACTTTGTCTCCGTCCTGAAGGTTAAGCTTTCCATTCTACTGTATCTATCTCCACAGTCTCCGAGGTGTCATTCTCCAGTTCACTGATCTTTATAGAAGAGGCATTTATTTCTATTTGCTCTTCTGATGTGTCCGTACGCATCCTTTTGCCTTCCACGTTCACTATTCCACGTAATGTCTTTTTCCGTCCTCCATTTTCCCAGTTCCTCTTTGCTGACGATGTCCGTTCTTGGAACTCCACGTACACTTTTCACTTTTATCTTTTATTCTTTATTCTTACTTCCTGATTTTCATCGTCTTCGTGCTTAGATATAATTCATTACAAGGCGTAGTTTGTTTTCATTTTAGCTTTACATTTAGTTTCAGTAACAAAGTTACTAAGTTAATAGTTTATGTACTAATAGAGTCAAGATAACTGTTTTAAACAATGTTTCTTTTTTTCATTTCAGATGTCACTTTTAATTCGAGGGATACTGTTTGCTGCCTACTACAGCGCTTGCACTACTTCAGGTAAGCACGAAACCAACGTTTAATCTCTATAAGCTATACGTTAAGTCTCTACCAGTATCTGGACACAGTCCAGTCATCGTTCTTCATTCTCAGAGTCATCGCACAAAGCGTCATTGTCGGAGTACAATACAAGACTCTTCAGATTTGTTGAGGTGAGAACTTCATGCACGGCGCTATGATCCCCCGCTCACTCCCGTGCACCTAGCCCTCCTAGGGCAGTAAACTGATACAATTTCTAATGAAATAGATGAAACGATAAAGTAGTGTTACCAGGTCAATCAAATCTCTTTCCCCACATAGCTACCCAGAATTTCCACATTCCACAAATATGTGCGCTTTAAGCAGACCATGATATTTTAAAGAAAGTGATAATATTCTAGATGCTTAACGCTTAACTAGTATTACAAGAATAACGTAATAAAAAAGTATACGTAACGTAAACTATTACGAAATATTATGATGAAAAAGTGTACTCACATCCTGAGAGATCAAGCTGAATACTTTTGAAAGTCTTTCATTGTACTTAGTTAATTATTAGTCTAATATGTTTATAAAAATTTCCAATTGTTTAATTTATAAAAAACAATTAAAGTCGGTGATACCTTTTTTTTATTATAATACTTATAGTATCGTAAATGAAAATGTTTCGGTGCATGTTTGAAACGTCGAAAGAGTATAATTTTGATCTTTGTTTACTCTTTACGTTGGTTTAGTTCATCAGTTAGTTCGATTCTGGGTTTTATATTGTATTTGGTTGTACGTTTTTCTGTTCCAAATATCGATTTAGTAATTTTGCTGTTTTAAAATTTATAAAAAAATTTAATTACTGTACTTTGTACATTATTCATGAGATAATATAAGAATTATAAATATTATATTATAAATTATAATAATACAACAATATAATATATAATATAACTATATAAAAATAGTTTCATTCTATTGTTCAACTAAATTTTGCGTGAATCATATTGTTACATAGAAAAAAATGATTTGTTCACTTATTGTTTGTATATGTACGTGTACTGTAGATAAAACAATGTGTGACACGATTGTATTTACTTTTATTGTAAATATCGATTTATTGTACTAAAATACAAATAAGCAATACTATCCCCTAGTCTCATTTAATTATCCGTTCATTCTTATTTGACTTAATTCTGTATAGCAAAATCTCTGTTACTCCAAATACATACGAGCAACATTTTACATGTTGAATCAGTCACTTCGCCACTCGACACTGTAGTTCTCAACTTCTGGGCGTGTGCCCTATGACACACTCAATTTTTCCCCCACCAGTGATAGCAGAAATGGTAAACTCCCGTCTCACACATTACGGTTTGAGATCACTGTTTTTTTTACTTTTGTGATCTTATTGTTTAAAAACTCGTGGCCTTTTGTAGCACCACAAACAGATCCAGATATGTGTGAATATTACGGGAGGGGAATGTTTCCTTTTTTCAAACGTCTGTTTTAAAAAGTAATTTGACATTTTATTTGAAGTATGATTTTGAGGTAATCTTAATATTTAAAAGACATCTAAACCTGTCAGATAAAATATAATTATTTTCCTTCACTAAGGGTGTGAAAAAGGTTTTTCAAAATTTTTTAGCAAGGCAAGTTTTTTCATTTTTTCATACGTAGCTCTGTCCCAGGCAGTGCAAATGAAGAACCTCAGACCAGGAGAAACCGGTTTTATTTACTTTGAACTAATCTGTTATACTCAGGGAAAGGAAGAGAGAAACGTAGAATTATTGTTTCCCGTAGGAGGAACCGAAAGGAGGTTCTTCAGTTCTTAATGTAGACTGGATAAAATAGAGTTTTTTATTAATAATAATGGCTTCCATGTGTACCACCGAAGTAGCTTAGGAGTAGGCAGGGTAGGCTGCCTTATATGAGCCGTTCGGCATACAAGGAATGCAGTGTGGCAGCATTTACGCTTCAGCCGCCCATTATTATCCCCAGGATGTTATCCCAGGTACTCATTTTCACAGGCTGAGTCGACCTGGGCGCTGAAAACGCACCTCGATTTTATTGTGCGGGCCCGGGAATCGAACCCGAGACCTCTAGGTTAGTAGCCAGGTGCCATACCCATCGGTCTACTGAGCCGCCGCGTTTTTTATTATTCAAGTGTAAAATTCATAAAGTTAAAAATTACCATAAAAATGTGGCTTTAATACTTATCTTGAATGTTTTACTGCTCTTTTCTTGATTAATGTAATTAATTAAAGACACACAAACGCAAACACACTTACACTTTCGGCGTCCCACGCCATACCTACTAAAAAATTGGAAAATTTAGTACTCTGTTTTGGATATACACCCCTGAGCGAACGCCAAGTTTGGCGCCTTAGAGAGGTTATCTATACTTTAAAATCAAGCATTAGATATCTTCCCAAGAT